>WBNH01009160.1:0-75732 GCA_013401255.1 Urocolius indicus | reverse complement strand
GGGGGGGGGCGGGGCTGAGTTGTTGCTGGTCTGGTTGGGATTTTTTTTCCTTTGTTCCCTCACTAGGGACACAAACCAGTCTGGTGAACAGCATTAGAGGCTGCTGTGTTTGAAGTGCTCTCATTTGCAAGGGATGACTTGTTTATGGCAAAACAGCTCTGAAGCAATTATTGCAATGCAAATGGAGAGGTACAAATGGAGAGGTACTTTTATGGATTGCCCATGAAGCTCTCAGTACAGGGAGGAGAAAGCAAGACCAGTAGCTTAGGAAAACAAAGAGGGGTCATGGAACTGAGTGTTGCTGTGCCTGAATTTAGTAATGAGGGGTACCATCAAAAATTACCAAGCAGCCATAGAAATACTGTGTGAGACATGGTGCTGAGCACAGAGGGAGCGTGCAGTGGGCTGCTAAGTGCCCACGTTGTTTTTATTGGCTTTCAAACCGAGGGGATGTCTTTTCCTGGTATGATCCGGTTCTGCTCCCAGTGCCAGTGCTCCTCTGTATTTCCATTCATGTTTGAGGCAGTACTATAAGAAGATTACAATTCAGAATGAGATACAGTGCAAAGATACTGGGCAGAAGCTTGCAAGGGATGAGGCAGACAGCATCAGAAACAGTGCTGCTGACATAGCCCAGAAAAAATGATGAGGTAAAACTCAGTTAAAAATATAAAGGGGTTGCATTTAAGAGGGAGAAGCTAGATTGTCCCCCAGCTGCAACTGTCCTGTAAGTGCTTCACCCAAGTTCTTGTGTGTGGGTACATTCTGTACCAAGCAGGTGCTCTGCAGGAAGCAGGCTCTGTGTTTTGGAACCAAGAGCCCAGATCTAAACGACTACAGCAAAGGAAATGTGCCCTCATTGACTACAGGAGGCTGTAGCATTCCCGCTCAGTGAAATACCCTGTGTGCACTGTTCTGCTCAGATGTGAGCAGAGCAGACACCCTTCCCCAAGCACGCTCTGCTTTAAGATGCCACAGCTGCATGTCCACTCAGGAGGAGGATGGCAAACTCTGTCTGCTGGTCATAGACAGACTGCTTGGGAAGGGCTTTTCTCACCCAAGTGAAGAGGCATCTTTTCTGCTAGCAGGGCTTTTTCTGTTCCTTTGGCAGTTCCAGCTGGATACGGAAAATCCAGCCCAGCTGCAGACTTTAAAGACATTGTTTTAGGACAAGACCTGTCAGGAGGAATGAGGCATTTTGATGGTGAGTTGCTTCTGCTGTGGCTGTCACATGTGCACAGTAGAGGCTATGTTTGTCTTTGTGCCTGCTGTCCTTTCTGTGTCTGGAAAAAGCAAGAGCCAGTGCAGTGTTTTCCTTTGGCCATTCAGCACTGAGTGTACCAATAATAGCCCAGTCACACAGTCAGAGCTGAGGGGAAGGGAAGAGGCCCTATCACACCTGGAACAAAGCTGCAGCTCACATATGAACAGAATGTGAGGCCCTCAGCAAGTTTCTCCAATTGCCTTTGCTCTTGGCACAAAGCTTTGGTGCCCTTGGTACCTGTAAATATGAAAGGCAGGTCAGAATTCATATGCTAAAGCTTCCTGTAGTTGAAGCAGTCAGAACAAGTTTCTTCAAGGCAGCTGTGGGGTGAGGCACAGCCAGGTCACCTCATGGATGTTTTGGTCTAACCCATGATAATAGCTTAGGAGCCAGCTCTGCAGAATTAAGACACCTTTCTTCCCCCAAATCAAGGAGGGGTTGAAGAAAAGCTTTTGGAGGACAGGGTGAGATGCATTCAGACTTCACAGGCTGGATTGGTTCATGATGTGATGTGATTGATTGCGTTGCAGGGAGTGCTTTGGGAAGCCTCATCACTCTTGAATCTTGCAGCAAACAAAATCCCAAACCCCCACATCAGGACACATTGCCCAGACCATTACAGGAAAGGAAGTTATATAGGAAGACAGTAGGGCCGATTTCTCTGCTAAAACTTGTCCTCCAGCCAAATTCTCTACTGAAGGACTGCCAGGTTCAGCAAATACATGCAACCAGGTCTGTGTGCAGGTGTGAGCGAGCATGAGTCCTCAGAAGCCAAATGGTGAACGTTCACCCAGTCAGAGGCTTTTGCCAGCATGTTTAACCTAGAGGAGAGGAGGCTAAAAGGATACACGATCATTCTGCACAACGGACCTTAAAGGGAGTTGTAGCGAGGTAGGGGTTGATCTCTCCAGTAACAAATGACAGAACATGAGGAAAAGGATTGAAGTTACACCAGGGGAGGTTTAGATTGGACATTAGGGGGAACTGTTTTACTGAGAGGGTTGTTAAGCATTGGGATGGGGGGTGGTGGAGTCACTATCCCTAGAGATGTTCAAAAGACATGAAGTACTGAGGGATGGGGTTTAGTTTAGTGGTGGCCCTGGCAGTGTGAGGTGAGTGGTTGTACTTGATGATCTTAAAGGTCTTTTCCAACCATAAAGATTCTTCAGTGAATTTTTACTCCAGGTTGTTTTTTCTCGTTTCTCTGCCCACTCTCTGGTTTTCACCCCCATTTGCTAGATATTCCCCATCTGTTTCCTCCCCCTGTTGTTTTCTTGAGCATTTTCTATGCCTGCTGCAAATCCCAACAGCCCTCAAGTTCTAATTGAACTCCTGAACCCACCCTGCTGGAGTGGGTGCTAAAGCAGGCAGGACAAGCCAAGCCAGCTCTGCTGCTGCTGACAGCAATTGCGCTTTTGGGCAACAATTGACAAACATTCTGCATTCAGACAGAGCTGGTCTGAGGGAGAGAGGCCGCTTGGATTCTGCAGCTTGGGGCTGCAGAGCACCAGTGTTCAAGTAGGACATTTTAATAACATCCTTCATGGACAAGTGTTTTGCTTGGAACCCTTTTTTTTTGTCTCCCTCCACTCAGACAATTGTCAGCGAAGGGCCTGGCAGGGAACAAAATGGCATGCCATCTATTCAGAACATAAGAACAGGCTGCATTGCTTTCTCTCTGGGCTGGATTCATTACTAGAGGGGCTATCATCTGCATTTTTTTAGCCTGAAGCACACTCCCACTCTTACCTCTTCACAGCCATGCTGCTCTTCTCAGGGATAAACAGGTCCTCCCGGAATGGATTGTAGCTCTCAGCCAAAGGCAGGCTGATGACAAGGGAAAAACAAACAGATGCAGTCCCAGGTCCCAATGCAGCTCTTCGGGAAGGAAATAGAAACCCTCATGGACTTCAATAGAGTTTCTATCCAGCCCTTAACAAGCCCTTTGCTGACAGCTAATTGCAGAGAGCCCAGGGAACTGGGGTTGTAAGGACTCGGTGTGGAGTCTGTTGTGTCTTTCCATCCTCTGTCAGGTGCGTCAGGGGGCTCGAGCCCACAGTTGCCCGCCACGCTGGACTACCCAGGCGGCTCCATTTGGACTCAGACACGTTTGCTTTCCATGTGACGTGACGCAATTCCTTCTGCTGCTGCAGGTTTGCAGGGTGTCAGTGAAACACTGAGTTCCTGGGTGGACAACCTCATGGAAGGAAGGATCCAAACTGCCAAAGGCAGTGACTGAAGGGAGCAGGGTAGCGAGGGGCAGCACTGAGTTGAGACTGACATTCATATTCGTGCTCCAAGAAAAGGAGAGTGACTAAAGTAATGAAATGACAGTCAGTTGAAAGAAAAACAAGCCAGAAATATGTAGAGGGAGGGGACAAGGGAGATCTGAATGGAATGATCAGGAAATCTTGTTGGTGGAGGTAATCCTCAGATAGGAGGCTGTTTTCGAAGCCCAGGCTGGAGAGAGTTCCTGCCCCCTGCACAGACACCCATTGAGCTGGATCACTTCTCCTGCTACTGCTGCACCTTTCCATCCCTGCTATTTCAACAGCTAGTTTCTTTTTATTTCTCAATTGCACTCAATTCTTGTGTGCTTCTACAGCTAGGAACCAGCACTTTCACCAGTAATAGGCTCACTACAGCTTCGAATTAGGAGGACTTTTATCAGCTCAGTTCCTGTAATTTACCGTGGTTTAGAGTGATAATGAGGATTTGGGTATGTAAAGAAATCCTAAAGTACACATGGAAATCAACACAAGGGAGTGCAACTCCGAGCCCTGGGCATTAGTGACTGTGAATGGGTAATGAGTGCTTAGCACAGGAAACCAGAACAGGGGAGACAAAAGCCACACATAATCTTCCTGGGCTGGCAAATGCTGTTTATCTTATTTGTTTAAATGACTGGAGAACAGAAAGCTTTTCTTTCCTTTTGTTGCTCTCTAGCTGCATTACAGTTTAGCCATAGCTGTGCACAGTTGCTTGCTTGACTTTGGCAGGGAAGCCATCCTGGACTGGCCCAGTATGGGACTGGGAGGTGGTCTGGAAGGTCCAGGAACCATGGGCATGAGTCCATCTCCCCACCACAAAACCCAAAAGGATCAAAGTGCTCCTTTCAGTCTTATGTCTGAAGAACCACAAATAAAAAACAACAGGAGGAGAAGTCCTGTAAGATTAATGTTCTTTTTGGAGAAAAAAAAGGTGAAATGCTTCCTTGCCAGGGATAGTTTCTAGCACCAAACATCAGCTGTGGTCACAAAGAAGCCTGGCAGTGAGTATGTGCCTGCTTTGGGTGGACAGCAGCATAGCTGCACGTCTGAGTGGGGTGGGAGCTCCTCGCTTTGCAGTGCAAATCGTTTGTAGCATTCTTGGCACTCAATTAGTGCTCCCATCTATAATTTCAGAAGCCTCGTGCTAAGAGGAGGGAGGGGAGGAAGGAGGAAAATACATCAGGGTTGTTATTTCTGCTGGCAACGCTGCTGCTAAAAATAAGGAGGTGACTGACATGGTGAAAGCTGGATTTGAATTTGTCAGTAGATAGTTTTTGAGTGGACAGCAGGAAATATTTCTAATGATGAAATGTGTTACATTGTGGATTGTTATTCCTAGAGAAGAGGTGAAAGCCTCATTGCCTGGGAGCTTTTAAAGGGAGGATTTAGGAATGAAGAGGGAACAATCTTGCATCGTGCTCTGATAGTCTTGAAGTCCCCGAGAGGTATCCATGAAGAACAAGCATAGAAATCTACCTTCCATTAGCCAGCTGTTTTAGTCTCATGGTTGTGTCTGATTGCTGGGGTTGGCAGGGGCAGACTGAGGCTCCAGGGGTTCACATCCCAGGGCCAAGTCCTGACTGCTGTCTGGTGAGTGTGGGCTGCTCGCTGCCTCACGTTTCCTGGCGGGAGCTGCTGCGGCCACAACACCCCCCAGTCAACAGGGCAGCTGGTGTCACTGCTGCAGAGACTGATCACATCCTTGTCCTGCCTGCAAGAGCTGTGCCTAGCAGGCTGGAAGTGTCTGGACAGATATGTCTGCTATTTGCCCACAAAGAGAGACGGCACCAGGTGAGGTCCTGGGTGGCACAGGCTCCAGGGTGTGAGGTGTGGGATGGAGACCCCTTGGGACATCACAGCCCACACCTTCGAGACCTCCCCCACGCTGGGGTTTGGTCCCTGGAGAGCATACTGGAGGGGGTTCAGCATGTGCCACCTTCTAAAAGTTCCCAAGAGGACAGACCATGGAGGGAAGAAGGCAGCTCTGCCTCAGCTCTGCCCAGTCCTTGGGGTTTTTCCTGAGCGACTCCTGCTTGATTCATCAGTCTCATTCCCATCTTCCCCATTCCCTTGTCCCTTTCTTAGGCTCTTGTTTTGGCATTAGGTGAGATAAATGTGATTCCCAGCTCTCTGCTCCCAGGCAGAAGTGGCTGTCGGTCTTGCCTGAGTGGGGCCACCCAGCTTCCCCAGCCCTGCCTGCACCCTGCCAGGGCAGCCCAGCAGCATTTAGCGTGAGTTGGTCCATTAGCTTTATCAATTGATTGGTTTAATGAGCCACTTGTTTGCCTGAGGTTACTCAGCACTATTGCTTTTGCTTATAGATTAGGTGCTGCTTTCTATCACACATTCCCCGTAGATCATAAATCTGTTATACAGGTATCAGTAAGCCACAGTCATCACTGTTTGAAGGGGACACTGGCAGTGCTACTAAGGGCTAAGCCAGGTCTGCCTTACCTGTGCTTCCCAAGACCAGATAATCTGTGTACTGGTTTTCTACCCACCAGCAGCCCCCAAAGAGCAGGGGCTGCTCCCAGCAGCTCACCTCCCCACACCTCACAGTAGGAAAGCTGGGGACTGCAGGTGGAGGGAGGAAAGTCAGGCCAGGGAAGAGAAGGGAGGTCTCTGCTGTTTGGAAAACTCAAAAAGCTTTGAGAAACTAATGAGATGTCCAAACTTTCCTGGATACTGACTGGAAACACTGAGGCCTGCCTCATCAAAGCAGTGCATCATCCAAAGGCCATCAGTGCACCCACTACGTGGGTGGGAAGAGAGAGTGAAAGTAGTCTGTGCTAATTAAACCTCAGCCTCTGTCAATCTCATCAAGCCTCTCCAGAAGGCAGGGATGTTTTACACCAGGGATGGGTAAAAAATGCTAGAGATAAACTTAAACTCAGACAATCAGATGTGGAATAAGTGTGTTACACTGCAGGTTTGCCAGATCTTACTGGGAGCTCTGTAATGCACTGCAGGCTGTTGCTTTGCACTGCAGTGTATCTTCCTCTCAGATACTCTGGGGAAAAACTTACAGGCATTTGCAAATTAAATCAATAAGGATTGTCTCATTCGAAGATGAGGACAAGGGAGAGGACAAAGACTGATGAAAGCAGTAGGAGGAAGAGACTCATTTTCTGAGATGTTTCTCCCATTGGCGTAAGGGGCAACACATTTACACGTGTGAAATGCAGTTCTGCTCTCAGCTACTGTGTCTACCTAGAAAGCTAGTGGTGTCTTGCTGAACCAGAACTAGTCCATACACCGATGACAGCTGCTTTCACCATGGCACTTGCTGCTTCTGCTGGGGTCTTGTGGCAGAGGAGGATGGGGAAGAGGTGCCAGGCGTGCGCTCTGACGACTGTCTCCAGAGGCTCGCTTCCCAGCAGGCTCAGCTTTGTTTCTTGGTAGTGCAACACTCCTGGGACTCCCGTTAACAGAATATGGGCCTGGCAAGGAGAACTTAAGTGCCAGCCTGGCTCTGAGCCAGGCTTTCAGATGCAAGAGAGCATCTGGCCAGGGTACCCCAGACACTTGGTTCTTGATCCCTCCCTTCCCCTCTGGCAGGAGCTGCTGTGCCAAGCACTGGCGTGAAGCTCTAGGCAAGCGCGAGGGCTTGTCCCTCACCTGGGAGCATGAGAGAGGGTGCCTCCAGGCCTTGGTGTGCACCCTAAGGATCCCTTCAGGCTGGCTGAGTCACCCAGGGACACGAGGGAGCTCCTCTGCTTTCTGCCAGTGGTCAGTCCGTGGTCCACTGATTTTCCAGGAACTCTCTGGGATGGAGCCACCTCCTCTCGGGCTGCCGCTGAGCAGTCATGGGACAGTTCTTGGATCTTGTAGCAAATGCCCACCTCACTCTGCAGAGCAAGGACAGATAATCATTTGTGGTCCTTTGGCAGCACTCTTCCTCACAGTCCTCACAGGAAGGCAATGACCCACTGTCCTGCCTCAGAGAGACACACAGCACAGCTGGACCCCAGAGCAGGGCCCTTGGTGTCCCCTGTGCCAGGAAATGCCACGAGACACTGGTCTTCACATCCTTTTTCAAACAGCATTGTGAATATCTTGGCTGAAAAGCTTGGGGAAATGCCACACAAAAACTGCTCCTTTCTCTTTCTCAGGGCAGTTGTAGGTGGGAGATTGGGAGCTGAGGCAGGCCTCCCCTCATTCCCAGGGATAAGGTACCTCTCTGGATGTAGTATGCTTAGACCAGCCAGAGTCTTGTTCCCCACTGCTATTTTCTAAACATTGTCTCCATGTGAGAATGCCTGAAGGGTGAAAGTAGTGGTAAGGAAGAGCTGTCTGTGCATTTGTCTTCCCTTCAGATAACCTGTTCTCTCAGTACAAGTGTAGAAGTTATGATTTAAATATATCCAATGGCATGTAATTAATCACAAGTGCAACATACCTCCTTCCTGCTGAGAAACCTTATTAACAGTGTGGGTGGAATCCCAAAATACCCTATCTGCCACGTTTCAGCTCAACCCTTCAGCTGGGAAAGCCTCTCCCCAGCCAGCAGCCCCGAGCAGCCAGGCTGCAGGAGTTCAGGCCTGTGATCTCGTGTGCCTGAACAGTGGGGGTCCAAAGCAAGCCTTTACCACCTCCTACTTGAAGAGCTGTCTGCTTCTGCTCCATCCCATCTGTGTTTCAGCTGTAGGTGGTGACTTCCATGAGTCTCCAGTAGGTGCAGGCAGCCTATACTTTGCAGCCCCACTGCAAGAGGCAGCACAGGTAAGCAGGCAAGGTTTGGGGTTGTTTTGCTGGCTGTAGCAGCAGGAGTGAGAGGCCAAACTGCTGCTCCTCTGCCCAGGATTTTGATCACATCTACACCACACCTCTCCATTGTGATTGCAAAATTCTCCAGCAACAGAGGATCCATTGCAATCTTTGAGGTCGTTTTTTTCCCCCAGCAGCCAGATAGTGTCTCTCACACTGATCCACGGGGTGTGAGCCTTGGTTATATCCTCTAACGGAAAGGCAGCACATTGCAGGACCGGGAACACCATGACTCAAAGATCTCTGAGCTGAGATTAGTGAAGGCTAATGTCAGCTTGGCAGGACACCCAGGGGCTTGTGGCAAGCACACTGCTTGGAGCTGGGGCCCCTGAGCTGTAACTGTGCCAGGGAAGATGGGCTAGGACATGAGGAATGGCATAATCGCTCTTTCCAGAATTGATTCCTTCTCGGCTTAACGTGTTAAAATATCAAAAGTGCTGAAAAACTCCCCCCGTCTGCTACCAGAACTAATAAAACACATCAATTATTGCTTCAGAAAGACAGTTGCTGCTAGATTTGATATCCCAGAAAAGCAAAGCTGCTTTCAAGCATCTTTTTCTTTCAGCCGAGTGTTTTCATGACAGCGCGCGATCCCTAATGAGCACTCCTACAGCTAGGACACACAGCAAAACATGGCAGCTACACAGAGATGGGCTCTAGGCATGGGGGAAGTGACTCAATCCCCAGGGACTTCTGGAGAACCAGGGGAGGGCTTTGGAAACTCTCTGTCACAGGAAAAAACACGTGCATCTTACCAAAGCCTTGATTTGATGCACCGAGTCACGTGCTGAACCTTAGTGTCTGGTTAAAACACACACGGTTGCTCTGTGCTCCTCTTGTGGGACTTGCTGGTGGTGTTTGAATGTGAGGATTAAAATGCAGGGGGTGATGAAGAGCCTGTGTGTGTCCCTTGTTGCCTCTGTTGTCCACAGAATATTTGGTTATGGAGTGGAACGTCTAAAAAGGTTTTGAAAGGCAAAGTCACCTTCAAGCTCTCAAAACACTTCAGATGAGGCAGATGGGAAACCAAAAATACTATTTAGGTTTGGGCAGTAAAACTGACATTGAACCCATTTGCCTCATTTTTCAGGCTTTGATGATAGTTAATGACAGCTTACAGAAGTTGTAAGTGATGTAAAAAAAGCCATAAAAAGCTGCTTTGTGTCCTTGTTCAGAGGATGAATTTAACAAAACCGTTACGGGGCTTTAAAACACCATTTTGACTTTCTAGAACCAGCTGTGGGATGATCCAGCTGCAGTTGGATCCCCCTTGCATCTAAGAGAACATTTAAGAGGATTAATCCCAATCATTTTAATTCAACAAAATGACCTTATGTAACATTACTGAGGAATTAATGAGAATTCTCTCATGTGGGTCATCACTGGCCTGGTGGATTGGTTTTTCCCTGGGGGCGATCTCCCTGGTCTCAGGCAGAGCGTGGACAAAGTAGATTGAGCGTGTGGCACATCCCATGGGGTCAGAAGAGAAGTCAGTTGTTGGAACAGGAACCTTTCTTCTGTTTTTTCTCTCCTTCACTGAGTTATTCTCTGGGAACACACAAAGAAGAACGCAGCTGTCAGCCTCCACTGGTGCTATTTGAAACCCTTTTGGCTCCGAGGCTTTTTCCACAGAAAAATGCAATCTCATCGGATGCAAATGCTGCTGCAGGAATCTCGGTGCTCCAGCTGCCTGCTTTTAATAGGAAACAAATGAAAACCCCAGTCTGGTTGCTTTTGACTGTGTTTATGTGTTGTTCTTACTGAACTGAGCGGGATGCATATTAAAGCTCATTAGGTGCATGTAGGGTATTCAATATTTGATCTGAATATTAAAGGCCCCAGGAGAGGGCACATTATCAAAGTTACACAACTGCAAATTTCAGTAATATCAAACTATGCCAGTGGCCTGACACTGTGTAAAGCCCCAGTCTGCACCACTCCCTACCTGGGGTGGGACCTGGGGGTCTGGGGCAGCCTCTACAGGCTCTTTTGCTTCCTGTCTGGGCAGATTTATTGTTTGGGGTAATAAAAAACAGATTTGGGGCAGGAAGCAAGAAAATTTGTTGTATTGCATCTATATCAGCAAGTGGGAGAGATTTTTGTAGTCTCTGACTGTAGCCTTAGTCCACCATCCCTTGTCTGTGGGCTGTAGGAGAATAGTCTGAGGTTTTGTTTTGGTACAGAGATAGTACTTGTGGTGAGGCCCTCAGCATGTGTGGGCATGGCCTTCACCACAGAACCATGCATGGTGGGGGTTGGAAGGGCCCTGCAGAAGTCACCCAGCCCCAACCCCTGCTCCAGTAGCCTCCCCTGGCTCAGGGGGCACAGGAACGTGTCCAGCTGGGGTTGGAAACCTCCCGAGAAGGAGCCTCCACACCCTCCCTGGGCGGTCTGGGCCAGGGCTCCCCCACCTCAGCACCAAAGGACTTGCTCCTCCTGGCCCAGGGGAACTGTTTGTGTTCCAGCCTGTGCCCCTCACCCCTTGTCCTGTCCCTGGGCAGCACATAGCAAAGCCCATCCCCATCCTCCTGACAGCCACCCTTGAGGCATTTCTCAGCACTGCTGAGGTGCCCCTGAGCTCAGGCTTCTCTTGCCCAGACTGAACAGCCCCAGGGCTGCAGCCTTTCCTCCTCACACACATGTTGCAGCCCCTCAGCATCTTGGTGTCCCTGCCCTGGCCTCTCTGCAGCAGTTCCCTGTCTTTCTGGAGGTGGGGAGCCCAGAACTGGCCACAGGACTCCAGATGATGCCTCCCCAGGGCAGATTCACTAGAATTCTGTAAGCAAAGAGCTCTTACACCATCCTCAGCACTTGGGAGCAGGGTAGCATGCCCAAGTACCAGGACTCCTCTGGACACTAGTGCAGGAAAGAAACCTTATCATCAGGGTGACTGATGGCTAGAAGCCCTGGACTGGTTGACTCTGTGCACGGTTGGGCTCAGTGGTGGTAATACTTCTCATGAATAAACCACAGGATGCTTCATCTTCCTGCCTTTGCGATGCTGCATTTCCATGTCCCTGTTGAGTTGGGGGGGGGGTTACTAGCACCATAGCTGGATTTGCTTTGCCTACTCAGCCTCACCTTCTATTGAAGTATCAGTGCTCGTGTCTTTCATTTACGGAGAGGGGTACAGTAGACTGTTGCTGCTCTGATGCTTGTTTTATGCACACACTTGAAATGGAGTATTTCACTCCACTGTTTCCTGTTAGCAAATGGAAATGCTGAAGCAGCGCTCCCACAGCAAAGATGGGAAGGCACATGGGTGCACCCCAAATGCAGGGTACAAACACCCACCCAGCACCCTGAGCCAATGAAGGACACACATCTCTCCTTTCAACTGCAGTGGGGATCAGCCCTCAGGACAGCCTAAAGCCAGAATTAAGCATTGATGTGGAACTCAGTTAAAATATCATAATTAAAAAAGACAAAGAGCTGTTTCTAAAAGGCCCCAGGGACACAGCACCCTGGAGAGAGTTTTCTTTAGTGCACCTTGTTTCTCCTTTTGCTCTGTATCCAACTGGAAATGAAGAGAATCCTGCATCTGCTCTATGCACCTCAAAACAAGCTGAAATCAAAGGGTTTGGGGAAGATGCAGTATTTGGTCACTACATGATCATCCTTAGCACAACAGTTGCTCTACAGGCAAAAGTGACCTACAGCAAGATCCATTCTGAGTACACACTAAAGAGCTTCTTAGCATTTTCTAGCTTTTTGGCCAACAGTTAAGGCCCAGAAGGACATGCCTGGCTTTAGTTAGACCTCATGAAGGCACCAGAGGTGCTGATATTAGGTGTTGATATTAGGCCAGAGACTGAAGTGCCTTAGAAAAGCAAGAGCCCTTCCACCATGGCAGATGAAACTTGTGTGATGGAGTCGACTGAGCTCGTGCCTTTTCAGGGCTGTAGGTTTTGGCAGCATTGACAATCTGCTGATGGATGTGCTTATTTTTTAACATGAAGCAGCTAGTTTGTTTGAGCAACGTCTTTGCATGCACAAAATACTTTGGTGGTAAGAATTCAGTTTGGAGTGACCCAAAGGCATTTCCTCCAGAAAGGAGATTTCCCCCAGCAGGGAAGGGAGTCTATCACAGGGCTCCATCAGTTATTCTTGGACTGACGTTAAAAACCCAAGTTGAGAATGTCATGCTTTTTAAAATGAGCTCCATTTGCAGGTTTTTCTCCCTGACCCTGACTAAGGAAGCTGCCTTTCTCTTCCAGAGAGTGGGTATGTAGGCAAACAGTCGTCTGAGTCGCCATCTCAGAGGGCTGCTTGTGGGAAACATCTGTACGATGTGTCACTCAGGCAGAGCCAGCGGGGGGGAGAAGAAGGAGAGTTTTGAGAGATTTGCACCCTGTCACAGAGGTCTCAGCTGTGCCTTTGCAGCCTTTGAAACACAAGGTCATGGGCATCTGTGTTGATTTAGTTTCACTTAATCCAGGGGTTTTTAATCGCATTTCAGGCTCTTAAATGAGTGAGAACGAAATCACTGGAATTTAGCTACATCACTCCCCTGTAAACAAACTTTTTAACCTCATGGCAAGGTAAAAATCAGTTTTACAGTAGCTAATTACCTCTAGCAGGAGAGGTAAATCCAAGTCTGAATCTAGCAGAAGATGCTCCATCAAGCTTTGATCAAGCCTTTCCCTTCCCTACATGTTAAAGACAGATTTCCAGGTTATTACTTTTAAGCTTACAAAGCTTATAGAGTCTTCTTCAAAATGAGGCCTTTTTCTCCTCAGGCTCTGCCCAGCCCCACCACAATTTCCTTGCTTGATTGTGACATGAAAAAGAAAAGATCATTTCTGAAAGGAAAATAGGGGAAGAAGAGAGAAAATGAGATAGTGAAAGTTTCTGGACAAAAGCAGATTTATCTGTGTGTGTGTTCCAGGATTCATCATGTCCAGTCTGCTTTGAAGCAGTCACTGCCCTCAACGTGGGGGTAGGAACGGGGCTGTCAACAGCCCCAGCAGAAAGGCATCACTGGGCAAATGCTCTGCTGTCTCTTTCCTACTACCTCCCTTCTGCCTCTGGCCAGCAATCTCCTGCAGTCACAAGCAGCACCTTACACTCAGCAGGATCTTAGAGCATCATAGAAAGGCAGGGTGGGAAATGACCTTTAGAGACAATCCAGCCCAACTCCCCTGCTAAAGCAGGTCCCACCTAGATCAGGTGGCGTAAGAACGTGTCCAGGCAGGTCTTTAAGCCCTCCAAGGAAGGAGCCTCCACACCCTCCCTGGGCAGCCTGGGCCAGGGCTCCCTCACTTGCACTTGCACCTTGCACTCTTTGAGTTGTCTGGGGAGGTTTTCCCTGCTCACATTGTCCATGTGGACTTCAGAAGCTCGCCTGTACAGAGCACTTGGGAGAGCTGAGCCTTTCTGCCACAGGGAGGAATAATGCAGAGCAGCACACAGCCATCTGAGGTGAAGCGGTGGTTGCTCCATGGGGTGCTACACCACTGCAGACAAAACATGGCAGTGTCCAGGAGGTGCAAGTCATCCCTCTGGCACTAGGCTCTGCACAAGAGATGGACTCTAACCTTGACGTACCTTAATTTTTGCAGATGAACATGAGGATTGCCCTTCTAGGAACTGGACTGAGCATTTGCAAGGTGTTTGCTAGGGACAGACTTGGAGTGTAAGAATCTAGTGCTTTCTTGCCTGGTTGATTCAAGCAGATCACTGTAATTTCAGGGCTGTGCATTGATACGGGAAAGCTTCATTCAGCTGGAAATATCTCCATGATTGAAAATAAGTCAGCTTAGGTAAAACAGAAACAGTATGAGGTTTATTTTCTCTAGTAGGCAACTGGAAGTCTCTATATGTGTCTTTTGCAGTGCTGCAGACAGTTTGAAACCACACAGAGCTCCCTGAATTTATCAAGAACCGTTTGAGAGGCACCAACGGGAGGTTTTGGAGTGATGTTGAAGTGCAGGAGATGAAGCAGGGCTATATCGGTCAGGAAGGGAAGAACCTGCATGCTAAGCTGTGAGGGTAGACACCAGCACTGAGAGGAGGAGGAGGAGAAGAAAGGGTGTCCACAACGAGCTCCTCCACTGAGCACTGCCAGCTCTCTCCCTCTGGCACAGGAAGCTCTGGTTATAGAAGGCTGAAAGGCTGCTCTTCAGACCAGCCATCTTTTAAGGAGCTTTTTCAGTGCTTACTTAAAGGCTCTACTGGTGCCATCTCACAAATGCAAACACTTCTCCTTGAGAGCTCCTGGAGGGCAGGTGGGGTACCAGAAGATAGGGCAAGGATGTAAACACAGTATCTGTCTCTAAATATAGCAGGGAGAAAGAGGAGTAAGAATTATAGACCAGTCAACTTCTAGAAGCTTGCAAGAGAACTGAACTATCAATCAAACAATTTGCAAGCACCTAGGAGATAAAAAGGGAGATGAGTGACATGGCTCATGCAAAAGCGAGGCATGTTGAACTGATCTCAGTTTCTCAGCAGAAATGGCAGAAGAATAGTTGGTGCCATATCTAGATTTTGGGAAAGTCTGACTGAACATTCATGAAGTGACCTTGAAAAACAGTCAAGATAAAACTACTTCAGATCTTAAGACAAAAATAGTTGAGTAGCACAAGTCATGCCCACAAAATCCAGTTACCAGTGGTTTGTGGTCAGAGCAGAGGACTCTCTGCAGGGGCCTGGGTTCATTTCCATCTATTGAAAACAGATGACAATACATCATTACACCTGGCAGTGCTGTGGAGCTGGGAGAGGTGCTTCAGCACACCAGAGGGTAAGCTTTATAGCTTTAAATGATCTTGGCAGGTTAGAGGAGTGAGGACTGGGTCTAGCCTGGGGCACTGTGACTCAAGAAGGAGAAGGACCCAGCTGGAGAAGGTGCAGGGAAGAGTTGTCGCAGTTACTAAAGCTGGCTTAGGTCAGAAGAGCTGGAAGGCAGGTGCCAGAATAGCTTGTCTGGGGCAACTGTAACCTCTGCTCCAGAAGGTTTTTGGACTAGATGGGTAAGTATTCCCCTCAGGAGTGACCTAGGCTCCTTGTCAGCTCTGGGCTGAGACCCAGCCCTACCGCATTGGAGCTTTGTTGGGCGCATTGTTCTCACCTGCTGTTTCACAACTGCTGGGACAAGCAGCCAAGTTATCTGAGGCTTTGCCTTTTTAATACCTTCCTTTGGTAGTGAAAGGCTGAAGGCATGTAAGTGCTTTGTTGAATGGGAGCCAAAGTGAGCTGCTACACAGAATACACCCCTCCGTTTCCAAGTATTTCATCTGTTTTGTAATTAAACAATAATCACTGAGGCACTGGCCACTTCTTCAGGATTAATGACTTGCTGGGGGATGGCAGAAGATCTGATTTGCAGTGGAACCATTTTCCTTGGCAAATACCTGTCTGTTAATGCCATTCTACAATGAGTATGACAAGCCAACGTGCAAATGTATGGGTTTTGCTGTTAGCAGCTGAGGGATGGGGAGCAGGCACTATTAGGTACATTAGGCAATGAGGTTGCTTCAGTTGTCTCTCACCATCCCATTCAGAGCACTGTGTTTCATTAGTCACTTGGTGAATGAAAATGCTTTTTAATTGCTCAGATTGCTTTTTAAAGTGACAGCATTGTCTCCCCCCTCCAGAGCCCCTGGGGATTCTCTTCAATCCCTTTTCTTCCTTTGTCCTGGAGAGAACCAGCACCAGTGTGGCACAGAAGAACCTGCCTGCAGCAGTTTCCTTTGTATTTAAGAAACAGAAACAGATACAAGCCATGTAGAAAACAGAGGAGTCACATTTTTTCTTGCTGAAAACCCTCTACTCCTGTTAATTTGTGGGTTGCTTAAGGAGTAGCCCACCCTGCCTGAACCTTTACAGCCTTCTTGACATACTGATCACTTCTGTCAGTTCTCACACACTTCACTTTTTCAATGGTCACAGCTCACTACAGTATCCAAACCCCATTGCTTTTTGTGTCCTGTGGCACACAAACTGGTTCAAACCGTGCCTCCATAACAATATACCCCCCAGGAGTGTGCTGGGAGCTGGAGGTGGCCTCCTGGTGGTGAAGCAGGGTGGCAGGCAAGAAGAAAGGTGTATCCCAGATGGTTGAGTGGCAGCATGAACACTTCCAAAGCACTGTGGAAAAAACTGCCACCAGAAAAGTGCCACAGGAGCTCATGCATCAGATCACCAAGGCAAGCAAGAGGAGAAACATTTGCCAAAGCATATAGGACAATAAACCAGTTCATGGTGTCCTAGCAGGCTTTGGAACTGCACTAGTCAGTGAGGATTTGCTCACTCAAATATTAGGTAATGTGCTAACTGCCTGATTGATTGGTCTGTAGGTACTTCCTACAGCTAAACTTCAGTGCTGGCATCCACAGGGCTGCTTCCAGTCACTGTGGCTGCCTTCCCAGAGACATTTCACACACCAGCAATGGGGGTGTTTTTCCCCATGCTCTTCTCTGCCCACTTTAAGAGTAACCCTTTCCTGGCTGTGCTGTGAAGGATGGCAGCCTGTTGCCCAGTCAGCAGTACATTCACTGAGGGATCCCAGGGCCATTTTCCATTGCTTGATTCTGCCCCTTCAGCACAAGGAGCCCTGTTAACTCAGTAGGAAGCTCACTAACTCAGTGTTCAGAAACACTGAGTGTTTAGAAGTGAAGCAACAACTTCATGGCACAAAACCACAGACAGTTTAAACTGTGAAGAAGACCAAAGCTTGCCTCCTTCCCTATAGAGCTGTTCAGCCCTCTTTTTTTTTTTTTTTTTTGCCAGGTCAAGTCCTCATTTATGTCAGTGAGAAGCAGAAACAAGCCAGCCCAAGGTGTGGGCACCACTCTCCATCAGCACAGCTGATGGCTGGACCAGACTCATTGCAGCTGCATCCTCTCACAGGCCTTACACTGTCCCTCCTGCCTGTCTCCTCACCCCTCTCCCACCCCCTCTTACATTTCCTTCTCATAGTTGCCCTAGAACCAAACTTTAGTCTCCTCTGCCCCAGAATCCAACCCTGAGTCAGGCAATCAGAAGGAATGGGTGATTTCTGGTGATGCTTTTGCTCCCCAGCTGCTGGCCTCCCCCGAGACCCCCGCTCGGCTGAGCTTCCTGCTGTCATGCTGGGAGGAACCACTGCTGTACAGTCTTTCTTGAATTCAGAGAGGATTGATGCAGATCCACATGATTTGTGTCAGCTGTAACTCTTCAGGTTTGACTGCAACGTTTGACAAAGAACATGTTTCCCAGAAGTTCAGCAGCTTTTCTGAGTATCAGTGAATTGCTGAATGATCTGTGAGGTGCAGTGCCAACAGCTCTGCTGCCCCTTCCCTTCCCTTTGCTCTTACTCAAATGCCACTGTTCCAAACCTTGGCACAGGCACTGCCTTCACACAAAATAAAAGCTACAGGGTACAAGGTCTGCTGTTGCCCATAAGCCTTCATCAAAATCAAAACTAGCTAGAGAAAAAAAAGTAACCTGATGAATCAGAGAGGTTTTCACCCATCCCTGCTCTTCTCAGCCACAGTGAGACAGACCAGCAGGCCCTCCTGCTGTTTCCAGCACACCATTCTCCCTTCTGGAGCTGAGGTACCTGAGCAGAGGGCTCTGACCAGTTCCTAAGATCAATAGCTTCAAAATTTCCTGGACACCAATTAATTGGAACCACTGCCTGCCTTGGGCTGCCTTTGCTTGTGGTCATAACTTGCCAGGAGCAGCTCCTCCCAGGAGCTCAGTGTTCAGTGATGTGTGAGCAAAGGTTACAGTGGGGAGAGCAGAGAGTCGGTTGCTTGTGTTAGAAAACCTTTCTGTGAGCTTCACATCAGGGGAAGGAGATCTGTGGCTTTGTCAGCATGTTTCTATCAGCCTTGTTCTTCATGTAGTCATCTGTTAATAACACAGGCTGGCATCCAGCCCTGCTCTCCACTGCCATCCCAGTACTGTATCTGTTGCAGGCTGCCTATGATCCCCACTCATGCTGCCTGACCCCAGGGGGATGCCAGCACGGGTCAGGACCTTGGCTCTTGGCTATCTGATTCAGATTACAAAATAAGAAGGAAGTAAAATCCTGTTAGAGAGAGGATGCTAAATTTTATCAAGGAGCAGATCTGTTACTGAAAGAGTCTCTGTTGTCCAGTGAGGTCTGAGGCTGAGCAAGCAAGGACTTCATTTTGGCAGAGCAGATCATCCTCTCTGCTGGTATTTAAGAGACAGGATCATAACTTAAGTCTTCACTGGGAAGAGCTGTTGTCAAACACAATCAGCTCTGCACATCCTAGCTGTTTTCTAGACACTTCTGGGTTTAGCTCTTGAGTTACCTGAGGTGAAGAAATTACCAGGGTAAGGCTTCTGACCTGAGCACGGGGCTCCAAGGACTGCTCCATCCCATAGCTGCTCAAGTGGAGTTTGATAGACTAACGTGTGGAGCATTCAACACGCAGAGCTGATGGGGTTCTGGGTCTTGCTCCCACGTTGCTTCAGGAAGGGATAACATAATAGGCCAAACTCCCAGCACTGTTTTAAAAGGAGAGGGAAGGAAAGAGGCAGTGTGGAGCATGGTAGATACTTTAAGTGCTACACAACCAAGTGGTTTCCCCTGCCCATGCCTGTGTCCCCATGTATACAGGGGTATTTTGACTTTGGTTCTCTTTGTAAGGCACCCCAGGGGTTACTATGAAAAATGTCTAGACAGAAACTAGGGCTTTCTGTCACTTGTTTCAGTGGTTAAGATCTGAAGTGATAGTCATTGTGGGCATTGAACATATTGCCATAGACCTTAACAGGAAAGATCATGTGGGACCTGGAAGCCTCCTGCTGTGACCCATGAGCTGCAAACACGAGGCTCTGCACTTCACTTGGGGGGAGGTACCATATGCACAGCCCCTGCACAAAACCTTCTTGAGAGAGCAAAAGGGACGCTAATTCCAGGCACTGGGCTCAAACACACAACCAGAGAGGTTTAAAAAGAAATGCTGACGAAGTTAAGTGAGTTGAGCTAGCAGATGTGCTCTTCAAAAAAGCACAGCTCTCTTTTAAATGGCTCTCCCATTGAAATGACATTCTCAAGAGGTTTTTGTCCTTTGTATTTACTTCAGGATCATCCATGAGGATGGCTTCTCTGGAGAAGATGTGAAGCAGTACAAGCCAGTGGTCTACAGCAACACTATACAGTCGCTGGCAGCTATTGTACGTGCCATGGATACCTTGGGCATCGAGTACGGTGATAAGGAGCGACGGGTAAGTCAGTGTCACCAGTGCTTGGGTACAGAGAGCTGAGCACCTGGAGACTCCAGAGCTCAAACAGGAGGCATTGCCACCATCTGAGTGCCTTGAAAGGAAAAGGAGGGACAGGGGAGGATTTACATCGCTGTTGTATGACTATTGCACGTGCCGTTTGTGCTACAAACAGAGGCATAGGCACAGCTGTATATAACATGCCATTTGTACACCTGTGTCAGGAAGGGTAGCCCTGGGGACTCTGCATCACAACAGCCTCTCATGCATTAGCCAGGCCAGTACAAAAAGAGTCTATTATCTGGGAACAGCCTGGACAGAGGCTCTGACTGACGGGGAAATGGAGAATGTGTGTCCTGTGTGCTGTATGTGTGCTGGGGACGAGGGCTGCAAGGAGAGAGGTCTTGGTGCTGTTCAAATCCCTCCCACCAGCCTGCCAATACAGGAAAGCTTTTAGGATTAACTTGACTTCTGTAAAGACTCTACTGGCTTTACTCACACGTCCTCCATTCAAGTGAACCCAAGCAGCAATTTCACTGTCACACAAGAGGATGCATTGCTCCAGTGAGGTTCTCCTAGGCAGCAGCGTTAGCATGTGTCTTATCAGAATAACCGTGTGGTATTTGGCAGCCTTCTCATGCCACACACCTAGGCCAGCCTGTCCTTTTACAGTTGCTACTCTGTTGTTACTTTAACCAGCTGCCTATTTTAAACAGTGGCTCTTCTGTCAGGTGCCCTTGCCAGGTTCCTCTGCCTTTCCTTTTTGCATTTCTGGCTCAGACCAAGCCCATGTGGAGAAACTCGGAGCCCTGCAGAAGTCAAGACCTCCCTTTTCGTGTGCTGCCATCCCAGAGGCAGTAAAATTGCTTGGTTTCACTAGGAAGAAAATAATTTCTGACCTGGTAAGGGCAAAGTCCTGTATGCCACTGAGTTCATCATGACTATTTTTAGGTAGCTATCAAATGACAGATGTACAACGTGACCCAAACTCCTTATCTGAGGGCTGATAGTAAAAGCATTCACAGGAAAGGATGCCAAAATCCTGCTGTGGTGTTACTGTATGAAGAGGTACCTTCTTTCTCCCAATTACAAAGGGGTAGTTTTTCTTTCTTTACATCTCAGGATGTTTCCCAGAGGAACTCTAAATCCTGGAGACGTTTCCATCCCAAAGCCAGGGATGATACCATAATGGAGCTCTTGTGAGCTTGCTGAGAGCTGCTGCTGATGGCTTTCCAACTGAATACGTTCATCTGTTGATTGCTCAGTGACTCAGCTCTCAGCAAGGCAACAGATCTTGTCTCAACTGAAAAACCTAAGCCCAGGAAAACAGAAACAAATCATTCTTCATGTCTGATAAATATTCTGTGGCAGACAGCTTTAAAATGTAATTATTGTATTAGGTTTTTAAATGCCTGAAGTCTTAATTTGAGGAGAGAAACTCCATGGTGCTTTCGTGCCAAGCATGGCGAAGCACAGGGTGTGGGGGGGAGAGCTGTTATCAGGACTGCCAGGAATGAGAGAGAGAATACTGGGCTGCACAAAACGTTGTGTCCCTTCATATCCCTATGGAAAAGATGCCAAATGTTCCTGGGATCATACAGCAGCTCAGGCTGGAAAGGAGCTCAGGAGGTGTCTAGCCCAACCTCCTACTCAAGCAAAGTCAGCTCTGAGGTCAAACCAGGTTGCTCAGGGCGTTATCCAGTCTGCTCTGAAGTCCTCCAAGGATGAGGACTGCACAGCCTCTTTGGGAAACCTGGTCCACTGCTTTTCTCTCCACAGGGTTTCTCCTGTGTCAAGGATGAAGAACTGTTTCTGCTTTATGGCAGTAGGGATTCTGAGTTAACACCTTGTGAAAAAAACAAGTCAGATGAATCATAGATTCATAGAATGTCAGGGTTGGAAGGGACCTCTAGAGATCATCCAGTCCGGCCCTCTGCAGAAGCAGATTCACTTAGATCAGGTCACACAGGAACATGTCCAGCTGGGATTTGAAGCCCTCCAAGGAAGGAGACTCCACAACCTAGTTTCCCCCAAAACATATAGTCCTGGAGGAATTGCTGCTGTCTTACAGTACTGTCATGCTGACTGCATACAGACAAGCCTGCAACAAACCACTAGAAACCAAACAACAAGCTGCGAGGGCTGGTTCAGAGTCTCATGGAGCAATATGCCTTCAGTCAGCAGTCAACACAGGGGAAAGAAACCAAGTCTCTCAGGCCATGATCTTCCACTTGCTCCTTTCTTTTAGTCAACCTCCACAGAAAGTTGCTGGTATGAAACAGTGTTTATTTTAATCTTACAAGGAAGTAGATGGCTTCTGCTGGCCCACTTTTGTTGTTAATGCACAGCTGCTGTAAAGAGAGGCCATTAAACAGGCGATTTGTTGGGTATTAGGCTACATGGTTCATCCCTTTTCAGGCAAAGCTTTTCTATTTTAAAAGTCTTTCCTCAGCCAAGGGTTTCCAATGCAAATCTTTTAGTGGGAGATTTTTCCCTACTCATCACTTAAGCCCCCAAGAGAAGAGAGATTGAGACAAGGAGCCTGGATGGTGGCTGCTCGAGCCTGATTCAGCAGCATGGAATGAGGGGGCATGGGCCCCCAGGGACTTCTTGGATACTACAGCTTCCCCCACCTCAGCTTCATGGGAAATGCTTGTGCTCCTGTATTCATCCCAAGTGGCACCCTGACAATGTTCAGAGAGAAAAACCCAACCCACCCCTGCTTAATAAATGTGAATGAGGTGACCTGTGCTTTTGCTGTTGAGGTGAAACAACTCTCTCACTGTTATCATTCTTCTCCAGCCCATAATTATACTTTCAGTATTTGGTCTAATTGAAGGGAAAGACTGGGGGAAGAGTCCAGACGGAGCCCTTTTAGCCTTTGTCAGTCAAAATGAGATCAATGGAACAAAAGCAAGCTAAAAAGACAAAATAAATCATGAAAAGCAGATGCTCCAGGTCTTGCTGACTCTTTCTGCTGATGAGGACCTGTCCCCAGGTTAAGAACAAAACAGCCTGCATGTAGGATTTCACTTTTATACATGCTCCTTGTACAGGAGAGAGGGTTTTCATGCAGCTGTGCCTGACTCATGAAAGGTTCATGGCCCACAGGCAGCACCAAGGTCCTTGTTTCGGATCCCTCACTGCAGAGACACAGGAGCACATCCTGACAGCTCATGGCACATTGTCATCACACACAGCCTGGAAGGTCAGTCTGAAGCTCCAGAAAAGCTGGACAAACACAAAGCCACAAGTTCTTTACGTGTTGCAAGAGGAAATGTGAAAAAGGAGTAGACACTGAGGAGCCAGGAGCCAGCTGTGGGAGCAGCATCCTCACCCCCAGGGCCATCGCTGCCCTGGGTCTGCATCCCCAGCTAGCCAAAGCAAGGGGTCACATGAAGGAAGATGGGCAGAGGCTTGATGTCTCTTCTAGCTACTCAAGACCCTCTGTCTGGCTCAGTCCTTACCTCTCTAATCAGGTTAACAGGCAGGAAAGAGTTGGGCTGTAACACATACCCTCTGGATTAAACAGTTCGCTAAAGTGCAAATGTATTAATAAAGGAAGCTTCTCACTGTTTCCCTTTCAATCTACAGAGAATGAGTGAACGGGAAACAGATTCAAAGAAGTCTAGAGGGGTTGTCAGCCCCTGTGCCAGGCTGCTCAGGGAGCTGGAGGAGTGCCCAGCCCTGGAGGGATCCCAAAGCCATGGGGCTGAGGTGTAGAGGGCTGTGGGTCAGTGCTGGGCTGGGCAGGGTAAAGGTAGGGCTGGGACTGCAGCAGCTTCAGGGGCTTTGCCAACTGAAACGATTCAGTGATTCTGTGAACAGGGAGGTACCTACATAAATGCCCTTTCTCCATCCCTGTCCTCTCTGCACCTGCTGAAGGCAGTGGCAGGACCAGGGGTGCAGCCACAGTCACTGGCTGCCTGCCGGTTGCTTGAAGGGAGCAGTGTGTGGGACGATCTCTCTTAAGACCTGCTCCTGCTTATACTGGCTTTTTCTACTTGTCAGCTCAAGATATTTGTGGATTTTGCTTCATTCCAAGCAGGCATCTGTTTAGACCATCTGCTTCGTACTTCATGTCCCTGACCTAAGCTCTCTGTGAAATGCAAAACAGCTGCTAATAACTTTATAGGAGGGCAGGTGAAGTTTAATCGGTCACCACCGTGCTGGCAGGGAGCTTCTGTGTGCTGACTGCTGACCAGTGAGGGCTGGCAGGGCCCTGCAGAGCTCATCCAGCCCCAGCCCCTGCTCAAGCAGCTTCCCCTGGCTCAGGGGGCACAGGAACGTGTCCAGGTGGGGTTGGAAACCTCCCGAGAAGGAGCCTCCACACCCTCCCTGGGCAGCCTGGGCCAGGGCTCCCTCCCCTCAGCACCAAAGGACTTGCTTCTCCTGGCCCAGGGGAACTGTTTGTGTCCCAGCCTGTGCCCCTCAGCCCTTGTCCTGTCCCTGGGCAGCACATAAGCAAAGCCCATCCCATCCTCCTGACAGCCACCCTTGAGGCATTTCTCAGCACTGCTGAGGTGCCCCTGAGCTCAGGCTTCTCTTGCCCAGGCTGAACAGCCCCAGGGCTGCAGCCTTTCCTCCTCACACACATGTTGCAGCCCCTCAGCATCTTGGTGGCCCTGCCCTGGCCTCTCTGCAGCAGTTCTCTGTCCCTCTGGAGCTGGGGAGCCCAGAACTGGACACAGGATCCAGATGAGGCCTCAGCAGGGCAGAGCAGAGGGGCAGCAGAACCTCCCTGGCCCTGCTGCCCACACTCTTGCTGCCCCCACTCTTGCTGCCCCCAGGCTGCCATTGGCTTCTTGCCCATGAGGGCACGTTGCTGCTCTTGTTTAGTTTGTTATCACCCAGCAGTGCCAGGTCCCTGTCCCAGAGCTGCTCTCCAGCAGGTCACCCCCAGCCTGTGCTTTTGGCTCCACTTCACATGGACATTTTGCCTTCTTTAGGAAGTTTCAATCAAACTGTGTGTATTGTGCCACCCTGGGGAAATTTGGGGGTTTTATTGCTCTGACAGTGATTGAGAATCTTCTGCTGCAAGTAAGGTCAGCTGATACTGCCTCTGGGTGCAGTTGTGTCTGTGCAATTCAGTTGCTTGCCTAGAGCACCCACTAGTTTCCACAACTATGACATGTTCTGGTGTGCCCATCTCTCCTGTTTTCCTCAGAGCCACTATCATCTCCTTCCCTCACAAACCCAGGATTCTTTCCTGCTCACAAGCACTGTGACACATTTGCAGAAGGCTGAGGTTCTGACTGTTGGTTCATCATCACCACTGCTGCCCTGTAACCAGCTGTAAGTTATGTGGTGCCAGAGCTCAGGTCACATTTCAGCCCCAAACAAATCGCTGATTTTGTGTTGTAATGACTCAGACTGGAAGGGAGCAGGGACTGATGAACTTAGCCTGAGTAACAATCTACATGAAGCCTTGGCAACCCCCAAACCTACAACCTGCTTATTTAATTGGATGGCTCTTCTAGGCCAAATTGTGTCTGCGAGAGCAAGCCATGATGTGTTTATAGCCATGACACAAGCTTGTTTTGTCTCCCTTCTGAAGCCTGTCTTTATTAGCATGGCTACAGAGAACCAGACACCGCTTCTGGGGTGATCTTTTTTTGCTCTGTAAAGAATATCATATGTTAGTGACTTGGTGACCAGGATTTCAGCTTTGCAGGAGTCCAGAGCCAAGCTGTTCTGTTGCTGCTGCAGCAAAGCAAAGTCTCCTGGGTCTGGCTGTGGGTCTCAGCTCACTTGGCCAGGATGTCTCCTGATGATGAGTGAGGTTGATTCTCCCTAAGACACAGAGCAAAGGCATGGAAGCAGACTCTTCCAGCCTCTTCTAGTTCACACAAAGTGCTATCATAAACTGGCTGCATGCTTTACCATTACAAACTTCTTGTCCAATAAATGATCACAGGAAAGTAAAGGGGCTCAAGGAATTTCTCAAGGAGGCAAATACATTAATGGGATGTGGAAGGCAAAGCTTTTGCTTAGAGAGACTCCAGAGCTGGTGCAGCAGGGCTTATGGGAACATATAAAGTTCCCCTGGCCCAGGAGGAGCAAGTCCTTTGGTGCTGAGGTGAGGGAGCCCTGGCCCAGGCTGCCCAGGGAGGGTGTGGAGGCTCCTTCTCGGGAGGTTTCCAACCCCATCTGGACACATTCCTGTGCCCCCTGAGCCAGGGGATGCTGCTTGAGCTGGGGCTGGGTCTGCAACAGCTCTGCAGGGCCCTGCCCATCCTGTAAAAGAAAAACCAGCCTCCCCCAGGGCTGCAGAGCTGCAAGATGCCATTTACCCAGGTCAGGGTGGCAGTGGCAGGAGGCTAGGCAGGGCTTCCTGGCTTTTCACTCAAAGGAAGGAAAGATGAAGATTAGAAGCAATAAAGCCCTCCAGAGCTGCTGTAAAAGTGTAATTTTGCCTTGTGATCAAAGACAGAGTGAAAATGTGCTGGAAGAAAGTGCAGGAGGTGCAAATCAGCCCGTGTGGCTCAGGGGTTGTGATAGATGGTCACTGGGGCCCCAGGATGCCTCATCCTTCCCTGCAGAGACCCACATCCATGACACAGCTCCCAGAATCACTCCAGGCAGCACAGCACATCCCTCCTGAGTGTCACAACCCACTCAGGAGCCAAAGAAAATCTCACCCACGGGCTTTGAAGAAATTTCCTCCTTTCTGCTGTGCTCTTTTCATTTGCCAGGGCTGTAGGAGTTTCTGGTTTGCAGTGTATTCTGTCTTTGTGGATGGTATGCCTGTTGTTAGATTCCTTTCCCTTGGTAAGAAATAATTCCCCTAGGCTGGCTATTTATAATTAAGTTCTCATTTACCTACAGATTAGCTTAAGACTAAATGAATTCCATTGATTAGAGGGGAATGACTCTTGACTGATGCTGAAATCAGGGGAATGGAGTGACGTGTAGGAACACATGTAAAATGCTCAGGTTAGCTATGTGCTGATCATCCACCTGAGAACACATCTTGATGCATTTTGAAACTATCCCCAAGCAGATGTTTGCTGTTTGATGTGAAGGGAGTGTGAGTAATCTGATCTTACCTGCTGGATACACATCACAGATGTTCAGTCAGGTATCTGGACTCTTGGGTCAAGTGTTGAATACCAGTTACTTTTCAGTTAGGCTGACAGCAAAACAGGAGCAAGACTGTCCTGTAGAGAAATTGCCTCCCATTTGGAGAGGCTTTACAAGTAGGGTTGGGAAGGGAAAGTACTGCACAGAGGAAATGGGCATCCATTAATGAAAGAAGATACAAACAGCAGCAAAACAGCTCTTCACAGGTTTGGGAAGCAAAAAAGGTGCCATCCTGTTCCCTTCTACCTGCCAACAGCCTCCTTGCCAAGCTTTCCTCAGGAAAGGGACAGTGGGACACAGCTGGAAGGCAGCTTAGCCCAGTTCCCACCCCTGTCTGTCCATCCCTGCAATCAAAGCTGAGCAGCAGGAGCCAGAGAGACCAAAAGTGTTTTCCAGGGCCAGGAGAATGTTTGGCTTGCCCATTTCATTGAGTTGTTATTGACAATGATGATAGCTTTTAATGGTGGTGGCTGGTATTCCAGGCAACAAGGGGAGGCTTTTCCCTGAGAAGAAAGAGTTGCCAGTAAGTTGCCATCCAGCGAGTCTGAGTTGGTTCTGTAAAGTTATGAGTTAGTTTCTTCCAAGTGAGACCCAGGTCTCATCTCCATTCCTCCCTTCTACATGTCACACCTGTGTACTTTTTTGCAGGGCAGGTTTGGCAACAGCCTCTCTGAAGGCACAATGTGACATTTCTGTGCATGCCAACGACAGGGGCCAGTTTTTCCTCACCACTTCACCAGCACCTTAGCCAAAGCTCTTGAAGCCATTTTCCTTCCAGCTTTTATTCTCCTTAATTATTGTTACTGGTCCTGTAAGCTTCAGAAGGCTTTTCCCTTGCCAAGTTCCACTGCCATACTCATGAGGCGTGCAGAGGATTCTAACTGGTGATATTTGTGCTGTCCTTGTTGGAGTCCGTTTGTTTTAAACAGGCTTTTGTTTTACTGCAGCTTCCCTCCATGTGCATTGCAGGCAGCCCTTCTCTCAAGGCACAAATCTTTTTGATAGCCAGTTGAAGTTCTGCTTCTCTGCCTGTGTCTTCCCATGCTCACATCCACTGGTGAGATCCTTCACCTGGGAAGCAGCAGGGGGCTGAATGTGCTGGCTGTGGTTGGCATGTGGCTGCTGCTATTGCAGGCTCCTTCACGCCAGAGGCAAAAGAGGTACCAAGGCTGAGAAGGCCATATTCATCATTACACTGGATCATGAGCCAAGTTCAGGCTGGTCTTGTGACAAGTGAGTAGGCAAAAATCCTTATTTCCTCAACTTTCTCTCCAAGAACAAAATCTCAGGGAAGGCTCCAGGACAACTTGTAGTGGCAGACAAGGCTCTGCAGGGCCGAGCTTTTGGCTCAGCTGTTCTTTGTGTTGTTGCAGACTAAGCCATAAGCAGCTTCTATTCCTTTTTGGTGATCCAAGCAAAAAAAAAACTTTGATGCACAAAAATACCCCAACCCAAAAGCTCTGAGCTGTGTCCCAGGAGGAGGATGCCTGTCCCCCAGTGTGAGGACTCAGCAATTGCAGCAGCGAGGCTCTCAGGCCGGGAGGTTTCAGACCCGAGCTGCTCCTCTGCTTGTTTCACAGTCATGGGCTAGATGCACAGACATTTCACCATACTGAATCAGCTTCAAAGCCACCTCTTGAGCTCACAGCCCCGTTCTGGCTCCCCTTTTCCCATTCCTGTGGGGGGCAGAACCTGGCCCTGCGACATCTCGTGCTGTCCTCTCCTGGGTACCACTGCAGAGTGAGAGCAAACAGCGAGCCATGCCCTGCACGTTTGGAAACACAAAACATGCTCAGCTGGCACATTTATTTGCAAGAATATATTGAGGACAGAGCTGCTAATAGTGATCCACATAGACAGCAGCTCTGAGCTGCCTTTCCAGCACTAATCATCTGTCCTCTGAAATCCTGGGCGGGTGAGACCCAGGTTGTGGGGTCATGCTGCTTGTCAGCAGGCATTTACAGCTTCCTTCCTCTGGGCCAGCCCAAGAGCACAGAGGATGGAGGGAGTGGACAGACTGTTGCACCATGTCCCGTTCTCCTTTGCCATCAACTTTACAAAGAGGGAGTGTGCAGATAATAAGCAGTGAGGGCTGATGAGGAGGGGAAGCTCATCACTCCACACTATCATTGTGTTAACTTGCTTTGAAATCCTCCAAGAACTAGTTGCAGTGCTAGTGAATCTTCAGTGACGCTTTAGTAAGAGGGTAAGTCCCTCACGAAGCACCAGCTTTCTGTCAGTTAAATTCCAGATGTAAACAGATGTTCTCCCCCAGCAGCCTTCACAAACCCTATTACATGCATCAGGCAGCACCAGCACACCCTGTGCTTGTAAGCCCTTTGCTGTTAGAAGCTGTAGGGTGTTGCCTGGGGTCAGGAAGAATTAGTCCAGCCAATTCCTCGAGCCATAAAAATCAGATTTGCCTTCATACTGATGATGCAGTTCTTGGTTCAGACCAGGAGTGGCTGATGAGATTGCTACACTCAACACTGCAAAGGAGATTTAACAGTGCAAGGACAGTTTCCAGTGAAGTGTTTGTCCTTATCTCACCTACCAGCACTGAACTGGGTTCTTTCCTTGGCTGTTCTAGTAGAGGTGTGATCGACAACAGGCTCTCAGGCGGGCAGGGGTGACGCTGACTTTGCTCTATCTCTTCCTCACTGAACCAGACAGTTACTGGCCAGGGCAGGTTCAGACTGGACATTAGGAAAAGCTTTTTCCCTGAGAGGCTTGTTAAGCACTGGAAGGGGCTGCTCAGGGAGGTGGTGGAGTCCCCATCCCTGGAGATGTTCAAAAGACATGTAGATGAAGTGCTGAGGTTTAGTTTAGTAATGCTCCTGGCAGTGTGAGGTGAGGGGTTGGACTTGATGATCTTCAAGGTCTTTAACAGCCATAGTGATATGATTCTAAGGTTCTATCCTGGAGGGCAGGAGGCTCAGATCTAACTCCTGCCTCAGGGCCAGGAGCTGAAGGAAGTATCCTCCTAAGGCAAGTGACAGGATCTGGGGGAGCTTCACTCAAGCAGCCTCTGCAAACGGCAGCCTGAGGCTGGGCACACCACAGGGACACACTGACTTCATTTCTGCTTCCCCTCAGCTGGCCTGGAAGGGCAGGCTGCTAATGAAAAGTGCCCATTAATGCTTGTGGCAAAGGCTTTAGCTCTGAGAGATTCAATTGCTCCAAAGCCACGGAGACCCAGCCCTTGGCCTCTGTCGTGGGGTTCCATTTGAAACCAGACATCAGGATGGTATGTGAAACAATCAGTTGAACTGCCAGCATCTTGGTGCACAGAGACAGTTACAGCTGTAAAACCAGGCTCCAGCACCGAAACCCAGACAAACGTGTGCTGGGAGAGCTCAGAAGTAAAGTCTCACTGTGCAGAAAGAAAGCAGATCCAGTGGCATGTGCAGGACCACCAGCAAAGCTGCTTACGTGGTTGTTTCCACCTCACAGGAAAGAAAGGGGCAGTAGGTTGCAGTTGAATGCTAAATAGTATAGCAAGCACTGGAGTGATAAAGTGGCGTCCCTGTAGCTGAAAAAGGTTGCTGTAAAGGTCAGGCCTGTGTGTACTCTCCTAGCTCTGTGAATAGCTGTTCCTTTCATCCCCAAGTTAAGCTTTTGACTGGGACAGGCTGAAATAAACAGGGCTAAAGCTGTCCCATTCATTATCGCTGGGAATGGCTTGTGTCCAAGAGCAGCCTCTGCCTCTGCAGATGCAACACACAACATGGCACAGGGCAAACCCCAGAGGGCAGCTGGTTCACGTTGCCCAACCTCATCACCAAACCTGGTCCTGCGGCTGCAAAAGGCCATAGTGCCCCTGTGAGGAGAGGCAGTAGTGCCACTGTGCCTGCTGCCCGCGCTCCCTGACACACACCCCTCTGCCAGTACAGCCAGCAGCCTGGCCTTCTGCACACACTGCTCAGGGCTGCTCATGTGCAGCTAGGTTTCCTTTTCCACCTCTAAAGGTGAGATGTGGACAGCAGAGTGAGGGAGGTTCTGCTGCCCCTCTGCTCTGCCCTGCTGAGGCCTCATCTGGAGTCCTGTGTCCAGTTCTGGGCTCCCCAGCTCCAGAGGGACAGGGAACTGCTGAAGAGAGGCCAGGACAGGGCCACCAAGATGCTGAGGGGACTGGAGCATCTTCCTGCTGAGGAAAGGGACCTGGGGCTGTTCAGTCTGGAGACCGGGAGACTGAGGGAGATCTTATGAACATTTACAAACATCTAAAAAGTGGGTGTCATGGGGTAGGGGCAGCACTTCTTTCTGTGGTATCCAGCAACAGGACCAGGGGAGATGGGATGAAGCTGCAACACAAAAAGCTCCATTGAAACATAAGGCAAAACTGAGTGTTTCAGTGAGGGAGCCCTGGCCCAGGCTGCCCAGGGAGGGTGTGGAGGCTCCTTCCTTGGAGGGCTTAAAGACCTGCCTGGACACGTTCTTATGCCACCTGATCTAGGTGAACCTGCTTCTGCAGGAGGTTGGACTGGATGATCTCTAGAGCTCCCTTCCAATCCCCACCATTCTGTGATTCTATGATTCGCTGTCAGGAAAGAAACTCTGGCAATCCTGCTGCTAGGTTTTCTCTCTCATATTGAGTCCAAACAGAAGAACCTCGCAGCCCTGATGGCACAGACTGACAGCTTTGCTGTGCAGACGAGGCTGTGAGGGTTTTGCCCCCCGAGTTCCTGGAGATAACACAACCCTGCTCTTCCCACGCTGTTATTGATGTCCTTCTGTTGCCATGGCAACGAGGTGCTTTTAATTGGCGTGTAAGAAAGCAAATTAAAACCAAAGCAGTTTATTAAATGTCAAATGAAGTCAGAGTGTCTCACAGAAATGCTCCCTTGGCCCTCAGACAGGAGCATGGTGACTCCAGGCATTCATTCAGGAGCAGAACTCCTCTAGCAGACAGAGAACAGTGCCAGAGGGGAAGGGCTAGTTCACTTGGGTCTTCAAAGGAGCCATTCTCCATTCTTCACACATCAGTCCAGGGATGTTGGAGCCAGCCCTGAGATAGTTGTCTCAGCAAAGCCATTCCTATGTCCATGTGTAGCTGGAGGAAGGCAGATGTACTTGCAGGCTGCACTACAGCTCAGCAGCCTACACGACCTAGTCCTACTGCTACCACCATCCCCATGTGTCCCCGAGGGAAAATCCTCAAGCAGGAGATGAAGCCATGCCAGAGCATCTGGTCCAGGAGCCCTCTGGATCAGCAACCCCATGTGCTGGGCTGATACAGATGAAGCAGACTGAGAGATGATCTAATGGCAGAACTTTTTAAACTAATGTTTGCTGAACATTGCTTCAATGAGTGGAGGTGAGGTGGATGGAGAGCTGCTGAGTGACAGAGCCCAGAGGGTGGTGAGCAATGGCACAGAATGGAGTTGGAGGCCTGTGGCCAATGGAGTTCCTCAGGGATGGGTTCTGGGGCCAGTCTGGTTCAACATCTTCATCGACGACCTGGGTGAGGGGACAGAGGGACCCTCAGCAAGTTCCCTGCTGGCACCAAACTGGGAGCACTGGCTGATTGCCCAGAGGCTGCGCTGCCAGTCAGCGGGATCTCGACCGGCTGGAGAGTTGGGCACAGAGGAACCTGCTGAGGTTCAACAAGGGCAAGGGCAGAGTCCTGCAGCTGGGGAGGAACAAGCCCCTGCAGCAGCACAGGCTGGGGGTGACCTGCTGGAGGGCAGCTCTGGAAGAGGGATCTGGGAGTGCTGGGTGATAATAAACTAACCATGAGCAGCAACGTGGCCTCGTGGGCAAGAGGCCAATGGCAGCCTGGGGGCAGCAAGAGTGTGGGCAGCAGGGCCAGGGAGGTTCTGCTGCCCCTCTGCTCTGCCCTGCTGAGGCCTCATCTGGAGTCCTGTGTCCAGTGCTGGGCTCCCCAGCTCCAGAGGGACAGGGAACTGCTGAAGAGAGGCCAGGACAGGGCCACCAAGATGCTGAGGGGACTGGAGCATCTCTCTGCTGAGGAAAGGCTGCAGGACCTGGGGGTCTTTAGTCTGGAGACCGGGAGACTGAGGGGGATCTTATGAATAGTCACAAATATCTCACTAGTGGGTGTCAGGAGGTTGGGGCAGCTCTTTTGTCTATGTTATCCAGCAACAGGACAAGGGGTGATGGGATGAAGCTGCAACACAAAAAGCTCCGTTGAAACATAAGGCAAAACTGTTTGAGTGTTTCAGTGAGGGAGCCCTGGCCCAGGCTGCCAAGGGAGGGTGTGGAGGCTCCTTCCTTGGAGGGCTTCAAACCCACCTGGACATGTTTCTATGCCACCTGATCTAGGTGAACCTGCTAGAGGAGTTGGACTGGATGGTCTCTAGAGGTCTCTTCCAACCCCACCATTCTATGATTCTGTGACTCTAAACAGCCACCCAGAGTTTGAGGCAGGAAGACCTAAAGTGGTGTGGTGTTGGGTGAAAGCACTGACCCTGTGATATGCTTTTGCATCACCAGATTTCAAGAAGCAACTTTTTGTTGGTCTCTCCATCTGTCCCATTCATGACCAGCTTATACATGATAAGAAGTGTATAGCTCCCAGTGCTTTCTAATTAGATGTTGTACCTGGAACCCTATTTCACAGCACTCTCGTTTGCCCCATCACAGCACCTTAAAGATTTTTATTCACTATGTCATGCAGGGAGAATTCTTCAAGGGTTTGAAGCCCTGTGCCACCATAATTTGCAGGTAAAGTTGATGTGAGTTCACATGGCAACATCCCATTGTAATGTCTGAAAACAAATTAAAAGACTGTCAAAGCTTTACTCCAAGTTAGGGGTCACTTAATCTAAAGCATGGCAATTCAGAGGAAACTTGCCAGCCTAGAAGAGGTTTTGCAATCCCAGTCACTTCTGACCTTTCCAAAAGGCCTGGATTTTCAAGAGCCCATATTTGGTAGATCTCCAGAGCAATCTACATTGAAGTTTGTGGCTGACATTCAAATCTCTAAACTTGGACAATGGGCCTTTGCCACCTGAACTGGAAGATTATTCATTCTAGAGGGAAAACTCTTGGGAGTAACTGGGCTGTTGTGGCTAGGCAAACATGACTGAATTGGCAGAGGGCAGGATTAGACATTACCCATTCCCACACTATCATGTGCAATAGCAGAAGAGGTGTGGGCTGATTCTGCCTGGTATTGCATGTGCATGCAGCTACTGCTGGCCTTGTTGGTGTGGAGCCACTTTGACTCATTGAGAAAGTCCTTAGAAGGTGGGAACACTAAAGGTTTGTTACATGCACTGGTGAAATTTGCCCTAGGAAGTGTTCTCGTAAGTCTTTTAACCTTGGACCTCTGATCTGCTCTTTGCAAGTGTTTATTTAAAGACCCAAACACATTTCTCTGGTATTCACAGAGTGAATCCCTGCTCCAGCCAGGCCAGGCACAAACATCCCCTTGCAGAGGGCAGATCTGTGCACATCCAGCTCTCTTGCAGTCAATCTGGCCCCAAGGCTTGTTTTGCTGTTTGACAACAGAACAAACAGAGCAACATTTCACAACGTCCTAATGAGGCACATCGAAGGATGCCCAGGAGACAGAGACAGGATCAGTGTTCCTTGGCACTGTGAGAGAATCAAAGGCATTTGTTTGTTATCTGAAATGTTGATCTCTATTCCTTCCAGTGGCAGGCAGACATTTTTATAGTGTAAGGTTCCTGGAAGTGCTCAGATGTCACTGCTGGTGTGTTCTAAGAACATTGCTTATTTTCAGATATACCTATAAAAACTGAGACTGAAGCAAGGAAGCATTCAGAGCCATTATGGGGCTATTAAGCTTCAAGTAGTGCTTTGCACTCTATATGGCCCCAAAAAGTTCTAACACTTGTCGTCCCATTCTTCTTCCCATTGAATGGGACTTGTAAGAAAGAGAGAACTTGCCCACTAAATCACCCAGGGTGGAGCCCAGCAGCATCCCAACATTGAAAAGACACTAATTCCATCTGGCCAGGGCATGAAGGGAACACTGTCCTGTAAGAGCGAGCACTCCATCTCTGCTCCATGTCAGAATCAAAACCAGTACCATGAAGAGACATTGTTACAGCCCTGTACATCCCACTGCCTCACAGTACAGCACAGCTGGGATCTGCCAGCGTCAGCCTCCTCCTAGGTGCTGGCAGGACTGTGCCTGAAAGCCATGGCCAGCCCTCTGAGCACTGCAGTCGTCCTCTGACCTACAGACAAGGCAGCAGTGTCTCTGCTGAAGCCTCACCTTGTCCTGCTGGTGCCTTTAGAGAATGTGCTTGTTCCTTCTGTCAGGCTTGCTGCTTTGGTTCTTAGTTTTGACACTTGTTAAACTTCAAATCACAGAAATTATTTGGGTTGGAAAAGACCTTTAAATATCATTGAGTCCGGCCCCTCCACTCACACTGCCAAGCCCACCACTAAACCACCTCTCCAGCCTTGGAAATCAGAAGATGCATCCCAAAGGCAAAAATGCTCACAGCAAAATGTGTTGGAGTCTGACTCAGGCTCATGCTGGGACAGGGACTGGGACTAGTACTGTCTGTATTTGCTGGTGACCTCAGATGAATCACTTGAGGTTTGGGCTCAGAAGGCTCTTGAGATCTGCTCTTCAAGACAGAATCAGGAGCACACAGGGCTCCATCTGCTCACCCATGCTAGTGGGGGGATATTTGCCAGCCTGGCATAGGATCATACAATGGTAGGGTTGGAAGGGACTTTTACAGCTCATCCAGTCCAACACCCCTGCAGAAGCAGCTCTCACCTAGATCAGGTTGCACAGGAACATGTCCAGGTGGGTCTTGCTGCAGTTACAGGTGATAACAGGAGAGTCTCGAAGGGGGCATGCTGCAAGGTGTGTGCACCCAGGTAGCTGATCAGAAGGAAGCTCAGGGAAGGTGAGCTGAGATGACTTGTTCTTCAGAATGATTGAAAACATCCTCTTTGAAGCCCTGAACAGCAAAGGCTGCTGTTTTTTTGAGAAGCCAGGCACTTGGAAGGTGTTTCCCTGTTAAAAGGAAATACATCTCCTGCACAAAGTGTTTCCTAACACAGCAATGCTGTTGGCTTAGACTTTAGAGAGGTTTCTTCATTCTCAGCTGGATCTGGGAAGCAAGTATAATATGTTAATAAAATCACTGCAGAGCAATTTAATGTGACTCTGTACACTCTACTTAACTCACTTTGGAAGCCCAGTTGAGCAGAAGAGAACAAAGGAATTGTTGCTTATTTAATAACTTATCTTTTTTTTTCCTGAATATCATTATTTTAAAGATCCAGTAAATGAAATCACCAAAAGTCTAAATTATCTCAACTAGGTCAGCTGTGTTCAGTGTAGTTTCTTCCATGAAAGAGCTATCATCCATCAGGGCTGTAGCCAGCCATCCCATCCATCCCATCTATCAGGACTGTATCAGCCATCCAGCTTGTAAAAACAAACATCCTCCTGTGGTTTCTGAAGACACACACAGGCTGTTGCACAAGATCAGCTTGTGCCCACTGTTTCAGAATACCTCTGCAAGAGACTGAAAAAAAAAGAGAAATGTGGTTAAAAGAAGGGATTCAGACATTACCAATGTCATGGCAACAGCAAATTAGAGCCTCAAAAGCAAAGCTCGGCTCAGTAAAGGTTCAGGGAGTCACCTCACTGCAGGACTGAATGAAATATTCAGCACATAAAAGAGGTCCCCACGTGGGTTTTTCTCTCTGTGATAATGACTCCAAGCCAAGTGCTATTTATGTATGCTTTTGCCTAGCCATGGACTTTTTTTTTTTCCCCTGCAAAGGATATTAAAGTAGTTAAACGTGGCTCTACCTAGATTCTTGGGGAGCTTTGGCAGTTGCAAGCACAACCATAGACATCAGCAAGTGTTTATAGCTCAAGAGCAGAAGGCTATTGTGGCAGCAAAAACTGATAGAAGAAGAAATTGAGCATTTTGGGCAAAGCTCCCCAGTGAGAGACTTTACTGTGTTGAGTAGGATGACGTACCACAAGGTAACAGCCTGTCCCGTAACCAGCAGCGAGACACGCAGTCCCCAGTGCTCTGTTTTCACCTAATGCTACCTGAGTACAAGCAGAGCCAAAGCTTCCTGTGCTGTTTCTTTCCCCTCGTTGCCCCACAGCATCTCTTTGGGGTTTTTCAGCCCTTTTCTTCCCACTGAGGTCAGTCATATCAACCTGTCCAAGCATCCAGCAGCCATTCCCACCTCCCATAGGCTTTGCTTGCCTGATCTTTACTTTAAGCTCCATTTTAGTGTTTAGTCTCTTGATTTTAGCTACCCAGGGGTGATATCTAGTGGGATGGGATCAGAAGGGGGGAAAAAAACCCCTGCATTGTGAAAAATACCCTCTAGTTTTAATCTGGGCTTACGCCAGGCTGGCAGGGAGAGAGAAGCTCCAGCCGGGCATGTTCCATATACTGAAGAAGACCCAGAAGTGAGACAGCACTCTGTTTTTATTTCTCTTGTGTTTATATCCTCCTTTCTGCCTTGTGTCCTCCAGATCTTTCAACTTTTACCTTTCCCTTTCGGCTTTGCTGTAGTGGTTTGTGAACTTGAACCTTAAGGTTTGAAACACCTTGAGACTTTCTGTCCATGGGGCACACAGTGCTGATGGACTGCAGGGACATTGGTGACCTGCTCACACTCATCTGCATGCCACTAGATGGGAAAGCCTCTGAGAATCTAAGACTGTTGCAATATTTGCTCCTTCTGTTGCCATGCTCAGAGATTCTCCTGCCTTGGGGTGTCTCTTAGCAAGCTCTTTAACTTCCCATTACTCCTCTAAACTCTTTCAAGTCGTTTCTCACAATGCTGGAAACTTCTGGGTTTGAACTTGACCTTCATGTGAAAATCTTACACAGTGCTGACACACACACCCCCTGAGTCACAGGGGTCTGGCTAATGTGGAGCTCAGAACGTTCCCAGTATGTTTCAGACCAACTTCTGCCTCCCAGTGACTTGGTACCAACAAGCCTTCAAGCCTTGCATCCTTGATATAGGCACTGGGAGGAGAGCAACCTGGCAGACATGGAAAGTAACAAGCTTGTATGGTTTGCCAGCTGGGAATTCCTGATCCCTGGATCCAAATCCAGTGTCCCACTGGAGGGGCTGGGGAGCACTTGGGTTTGGAGTCAGTCAGTACCAGGGCTGCTTCAGAGCGAGGGCTGAAGCTTTTAGTGGTTTGTGCAATTAAGCTGAAGTGAGATAAAGAGAATGTTCAGGCTGTAACAACACCTTAAGTCAGGGCATTGCAGAGCTTAAAGTCTGCTGTTTCCTGCACAGTCCCTGCAGCCTTTCCCATTGGCACTCCCAGGCACCATCATGGGGTTGGTTGTCTGATGGAGGGGTTTTTGGGGGCTGACTGATCAGTGGGTTGCTGAACAGCCTCAGGGTGGCAAGACAGAAGGTGAGGAGGGAAATTGCACATAGCCAAAGCAAGATCTGAAGAGTACAACTAAGAGCAGAAACTAGCTGCAGAGAGAAGCAAGTGTTGAGAAGCCCAAGGCAGAGGAGTTCCCAAGGGCCCAGCCTCCAGCTTACAGTACAGTTTGCCATTCTCTTTTTCTGTAGCAACTTCAAAAAAAGCAACACTAGGACAGAGATTTCACACTTCTTGGATTTCCCTCTCCTCCCCAGCTGAGCCCCTGACTGCTCTCACTTACAGGAACCCTAAAACCTGAACTACCTCCTACACTGCTGCAATGCCCAAGCAGTTGAGGCAGAGCCCAGAAAAGCCTTTGTTAGGAAGGTGCTGGAGCTTATTTCTCTCCCAGAGAAAGCGTTGTAAGACTTTGTTTCCTCGTTTCAAAGCTGTGACCTGAATCCCACTCTGCTTTGGACATGAAGCTGCCTCCAGACAAACAGCTGGCTGGAGAAGGGCACTCAGGTTGCAGGTAGAATTAACTGGGGAGAGATGGTTTGGGGGGAACCCTGACAAAAGGGGTATTTTCTCCTCTCCAGATTGAGAGAAGTGACTGTTTTGGAGGATCTGTTGCATTCAGATAAAGTCTGAAAGGGTTAGAGAAGGGTGATAGTGAAGGAAAAGAAAGAAGACATCAGCTGTGTCCCTCCAAGTTTTAATTTGGTTGCCTATCATCAGCTCTGTCTTAAAGAGAATAGTTCTGTTGTCAGGAGCCTCAGAGCTTGTCTGCTCTGTTTATCTCCTGTTGCTGCTTGTCAGAAGCCCCTTAACACAGGGAGCAGATTTTTCTAACAGAAGCCTTAATTGCTATGTTTGAGCATGACTTACCTTCTGCAATACACAGAGCCCTGGATTTATCTGAAACAGCAAGAGGGAGGTGCACCCTGAGCTTTCCCCTGCATCTGCTCAGCTCTTCAGCATCCTGCACTCCCCAGGCCCCCAGAGCAAAGCCCTTCTGCTGCACCAGCCTCTCCGTTTCTGCAGCTCTGCTAACCATCACAAGCAGCTGAGTGGTACTGGCTGTGTAATCACCTGATGAAGAGTTCCCCGATCAGGCTGGGCCCAAAAGATATGACAGAGCATCTTGAGGCTGAGACTTGCCGTAGCTGGGTGTGAGCACAAGGGCTGCTCCCTAGCCCTCCTGACTTACCCATAGACCCATTCCTAAACACCACACCAACTTGCTTCTGCTGGCACAGGAGATACCTGCTGGTTGTGTTAACCCTTGTTCATCGGCAGTGTTCTGGAGGGTGGGCTTGGTGCTTTGTTTTGATGTGGGGTGTGGGTTTGTATGAGGCTCAGGCAGCCTGTGTGTCTGGAGGTGTGTGCCCCACAGACGTGCGCCCAGCAGCGCTCCCCTGTGCATGTGCCACATGGTAACTTGGGAGAGTTTGTCTTTATCAGGCTCCCCAGGAACGTGTGGGGAGTGAATGCAGCTTAGGCCATCACAGCAGTATGTTCCCCTGACATTTTCTTGGAAGAGCATGGTTGCTGTGTGAGCTGCATGGGGAAGGAGCTGGCTCTGGGTACAGACACATCCCTGGTGCTGCCCGGGGTGTGATGTTACACGTAACGCTCTGGGGAGTAAAGTGCTGATAGGAGCACCCTTTCTCTCCACCACTTCTTCAGCATCGCCTCCAAACCACCCACTCCTCCATAGATTTCACTTGCCTCCTGAAACTTCCTGTCAGGCTACATTTCCATCAGTGCCTTGGAGAAAAAGAGGCTGCCAACATTACTGTCACCCCACATATGTCTCAGAGCTGAGCAGCAACCCCTTCCCTCCCACAACACCTGCTCCTAACACTGGCCAGGGGACCTGAGCAGCCTAAGAGCTCTCCTGGGCCTGCACTGTGCCTCTCACCCTTTGAGGATGCTGTGGACTGTTAAACCACTACAAATCCCCTTCACTTTGCCCATCTCACACTTGGAATGCAGCAAGTGGAGAAAACATGAGGACAAGGGAACGTTTCTTTCCAGTGACATGCTAGGTAGCATCACCAATGCAATGCTGAAGGATGAAGCCAGGGGATTGCTTCCTGACCCCACAGCAAAGCCCCAAGAACACTGTGCTTGGTTCTTCACTGTCAGAGCTAGAGTTCCTTAAATACTTCTTGCTACTTAAGTGCAAGGCCAATGGCATCCATGGGGGCATCAGGAAGAGTGTGGGCAGTAGGGCCAGGGAGGTTCTGCTGCCCCTCTGCTCTGCCAGAGCTGCTGGAGTCATGTGTCCAGTTCTGGGCTCCTCAGCTGCTATAGAGAGACCAGTGCAGGGCCACCAAGATGCTGAGGGGCTGAACGTGTGTGAGGAGGAAAGGCTGCAGCCCTGGGGCTGTTCAGCCTGGGCAAGAGAAGCCTGAGCTCAGGGGCACCTCAGCAGTGCTGAGAAATGCCTCAAGGGTGGCTGTCAGGAGGATGGGGATGGGCTTTGCTCTGTGCTGCCCAGGTACAGGACAAGGGCTGAGGGGCACGGGCTGGGACACAAACAGTTCCCCTGGGCCAGGAGGAGCAAGTCCTTTGGTGCTGAAGGGAGGGAGCCCTGGCCCAGGCTGCCCAGGGAAGGTGTGGAGGCTCCTTCTCGGGAGGTTTCCAACCCCCCCTGGACATGTTCCTGTGCCCCCTGAGCCAGGGGCAGCTGCTGGAGCAGGGGCTGGGGCTGCAGCAGCTCTGCAGGGCCCTTCCAGCCCCCACTACGCTACGATCCCGTGGTTCTGTGCTATCAGCAAAAGCTGCCTGATGGATCAATTAGCACTGAATTTATTCAGCAGAGGAGCTATTAATAAGCAATTACTTGTGGATTTAGGGGTCTGCAGATGAATGTGTCCGCAACGCTGTCACCCTTTGACTTAGCCATTGTGTGTAGAGTGGAAATGACCGCCAAGGCCAGCATTAGCAAGCAGACCTTGCAGCTGGAGGTAGCTGGTCCCTTGGTCTTCTGTCACTGTTCAAGGAGAAACTGCCCTCCTCTTGCTGTCTGACACAAACATGATCTGAGTGATGGACAGGAAACTGATATTTTTGGACATTTTAATCATCAAAACAAATCAGAGCCATTTTTTCCTGCACATCCAAGTAAATGACTTTAAAAGCAGCTCCACTTCCCCTGGATGGCAGGAGCTGAGCCAATACATTCATGTACACTCCATCCAATTGTGTTTATTTCCCTGAAGGCAGTTTTCTGTAAGTGCAGCTTTTTCAAAATCCCCCCATTTGCAGGGCAAGAGGCTCTGCTGGAGCTTTTGACAGTGGCAAGCTGAACAGAACAGTCTCTGTGTCTTGGCTTTTCTATGTAGCAATAGCAGTGCTCAGCTGATCAGTGGAAGGGAGAGGAAAACTAGAATGAAAGGGAAAATGAAAGAGGGTATTTTGTCATTACTCTGATGTAAACATTTGATACCATTTAAGCGAGAGAAGTTAATAGCATCTAACCCTGGCATGAAGACAAGCACCTGCCAAAATCTGCTGGCACGTTTCTTTTGCAAAAACCAGTGTAACTTCTTGCTGTGGCACGGAGGAGAAACTCCAGCATCCAGCTGGCTCTGATGGACATGGGGCTGGCAAACCAAACAGGCATCTAGTGTCAGAAAAGCAGCCTGAGTTAGCATTGAGCATCATCTCTCCCTCTGCACCTCCACTGATGACAGCCATGAGTGATGATCACCTTCTTTGCAAGTGTTGTCTGCACTTCCTTGAGGAGGCTGGTGGCACCTTGGCCAGGCACCCGCAGTAGGCAGTGTGAAAATAGCTCCTGCTCTCCTCCTCTGCAGGGGAGAGTTCTGGATGCCGTTGGTGATTGGCTCCGCATGTTTCTCCCAGGCAAGCAAATCCTTCATCTGGCACCTGAGCCCCTGGGAGCAGGCTGCAGACATGCTTCCTACCAAGCATCTGTCTCCTCGTCCTGTGGATGGGCACACTCCAGGCTTCATCTCACACACTCCAGCCTTCATCTCACACACTCCAGCCTTCATCTCACACACTCCTGTTGCCTGGACTTGATGGAAGAAAATATCACACAGGAGCAGGCTGATGGCCTCTGACTCTCTGGCCTTGTAATGTGAACAGGAGCAGTTTCATCAAAGCTACTGGAGGTGCAATCTGTGAGAGAGAGGAAACAGGACCTCTCTGTCTTAGATTGGATATCATGAAAAGCTTTTTCCCTGAGAGGGGTGTCAGCCCCTGTGCCAGGCTGCCCAGGGAGCTGGGGCAGTGCCCAGCCTTGGAGGGATCCCAAAGCCGTGGGGCTGAGGTGCTGAGGGCTCTGGGTCAGTGCTGGGCTGGGCAGGGGGAGGGCAGGGCTGGGAGTGCAGCAGCTTCAAGGGCTTTGCCAACCCAAATGATTCCATGATTCTATGTGCTTTTTATGGTTAGAGATGTTCACTCTCAGAGATGGGAAACGAGGGGAAGGTGGAAAGTGTCAGTGAAAAGACAAGAAACATACTTGGGAGGAAAGAGAGAATAATTAAACAAGGACTGAAAGCAGGTATTTATTGTACTTCTGGAAATGATTCAGAGCTGGAAAGCATCTGAGGTACAGGAGAAGCTGAGTGGTTGCTGTCATGGTCCCAGGAGAGAGGGGCACAGTTCTGGAAGCATGTGAATTGCAGACACACACAGGCTCCATGACAGCTGAGGCTGCTGCTTGTGTCTGGGCAGGGCCAGATTCCTTTGGAAAGCTCCTCTCTCCTTCCAGAGCCTCTGGATTCATCTTTCTTAAATAAACACCCTTTCAGAAATCTTCTGGAGTGTAACTAAGTCAGGGCAGCAGCAAGAAAGCAATTGCCAGTGAGTGATTTGTAGTGCTGGCCCGTCCTCCTGGGGCCAGCCCTGCTGGTTGCCAATGCCTTGTTTATACCTTGATGATCTCGGCACATAAGCTCCTTCATTTAAAGAGGTTTCCATGATCCCCACTTGTTTTGGTGGGGTTTTTTCCCTCCTCTGGTATATTTTTGAGCTGTAATAGCCAAGACACAGTTGGCTGCAAGTGCTTCAAACAAGAATCTTCTGAATGATTTAGCAACGCGGCTCCTTCCATAACAGGTTCCTCTCAGATGAAACACATTCATATTTATGTAGGACAGAGCTTTTGGAATGCTATTAAGTTGACATGGTGAGCTAGCAGAGCAGCCGTCTTCATTTGATGTGGTGAAAGGGAAAAAACCAGCCTCATCACGGCAGCAGGGGAAATGGTTCTGAACACAGCAAGATCCTGCCGGTGTTCATTACCCTAGCTGGGGGGGGGAGGACAGTTAACATCCAAATGGAAAAGCTTATTCCATTCCAAGCCCATCAGGCTGGCCTGGCAAGGTGGGATGGAGAGTTTGGTGGTGTGGGTCATGCATGAGGCTTTTGACAGTCCCCTGATGCTGGAGAGGGTTTTGTGTGGCTTCTCACAAAAACCACGGAGGAAGTCGTGGCAGGGAGAAAATGACTGAAGGAGAGTAGAGATATCACATCTCACAGCCTCTGGGTTAGTGGTAGGCTTGGCAGTGGGAGGGGAGGACTCCAGCAGCTTAAAGATGTTTTCCAACCAGCATGATTCTGTGATTTCCCACCTCGGGGCTGGCCTACTTATCCCTTCAGTGTGAGACCCAGCGTTGGCTGGAGACATAGAACCCCAAGCAACTGCACACTGGTGGCCTTAAAAGGGCCCAAGAGCAGAGAGACACATTCACAGCAGCGCTGGGGCCGACCTCCAAAGCATGCAAATTACACTTTGCCTCCTTAAATAACCTTTGCGGTGTCCGTGAGCTCTAGAAATGCCAAAAGCACTGGAGCAGCTCCAGCTGAAACAGATAACTTGGTGTTAAATCATTTGGCAAAGCCATTTCTTCACCTCCCATCTGAAACTGTTAAGACTGCTCAATAGCCCAAATGGCAGCTGCCTCCTGGCTGCCTGCACAGTGTTGCCTTTGTGGTGCAGAAGCAGTTTGCAGGAGGTTGGGAGTACTACGGCATGTCTGGGATCTCTTTGTTGAACCCACCGGGCTGGAGGTGGCAAATCATTTCAGCAGTTCCCAAATGGCCTGAAAACACAGCGGCTGCAGTGAGGCAAATTAGTCATTTTATGCTCTAAATACTTAATGTCAGTGCTAAAAATGAAGAGATGAAAGAAGGCAGCGGAGAAGAGGATGAGGATGCAGCTAAAACCAAACCTTGTCCTCGCCTGCTGTAAGTGAGCGCAGAGCAGCGGCGGCAGAGCCAGCGCAGCCATGCCCATGGGCGCTCTGTGCCCAGCGTGAGTAATGTTGGCAGCACTGCCCAAGCAGGGCTGTGGAAGAGACACACAGTGATGCTGGAAGTATTTATCCTGAAAACCAAATCTCTCGTTTCTGAGCGAGCGAAGGTTGAACCACAGGCCAAGCTTCAAGTGTCGCTGCCCGCTGACAGGAAGGCCCAGTGTGAGGCTTTTCTCCGTGGTGTGGGAAACAAGGAGGAGGGAGGTAGGAAGCTGGCACTGAGGAAAGGAGCTAAACAAAAATGACAAGTACAGGCCATGGTGTGCCAGACAGGGATCAGTGCAGCAGCTCTTCAGCCATCAGCGGCCTGGGAGCCATGGGCAGGGCAGGAGCTCCTACTCTGGCCGCTGGGTCCTGTATCCACAGGCTTTCAGCTGGGAAAGGAGCCTGGCACCGGGGGTCTTCCAATCATTTGATTAGCTCCTTTTCCTCTGGCAGCTGAAAGGGTGCTTGGCAGCAGCAGGGTTTGGCGCCTCGCTGAGCTGAACAGGAGGGAGCAGGGTTTTGGCAGGGACGAAAGAATGTGCCACTGCTCCATCAGTGGCCTCATCGCTGGGCACCGCGGCTCACCGGGAGCAGGGCAGAACTTGCTGCTGGTAGGCAAACACTGGGTGGAAATGCATTTCCAGCTTGACTTGCTGCTCTGGAGATTTCAGTTCAAAGGGAAGTTGAAGGCTTGACAGTTTTGATCTGTGGAGGAGATGTGAGCATGTATTTTCTACCCATGGGCTGAGGGTCTGGAAGCCAGCCTCTGTCTGATTGTGTCTGTCGAGAGCAAGCCAGGGAGCTAAGCCACATGAAGGTGGAAGGGTGGCACAGAAAATTAAGGGGCAGGGAGGTTTTCAGGAAGGGGTGCTCAGCACCTGACTGTGGTAGAACCCAGGGTAACAGCTGTATTGTCTCCTGTTCCTGCCTCTGGAAAAACTGAAACAACAGGAGGAACCAGCTGACAAATACTCTGAAGAGGGAGCTGGTCACCCAGCTGGCTGGCGTTTAGCTCCAATTTATTCTATATACTTATTATAGTATAAATCAGTACTACTCCTTCATTCAGACACAATTGCCATTAATGAGCCGAGCAGATACATCTTTAAAGATGCCTTAGGTGAGAGTTTTTGTCAAGGTGTGTCCTGCAAAGTCTCTTTTCTCTCCTGTCATGCCCAAGAGATGGGATTTGCAGCAGCATTCATTGCTCCCTGTTGGTAAACATTTACAGCCCAGCCTGGAGTGAACCAGGTTATTAGGTCAATACCAAGTGCTCTGGAACATCCCAAGCCCTGTGTCAGTGTTATGAACTCTTTTGAGAGCCAGCTGTACAGAGTGGCACAAACCAGGCAGTGTAGGTCACGTTGCAGTGGGACTGGGCGCTCTGAAAGGGACTTTTGCAAGCAAGAACTTGGTGTGGTCTGTGGGCATCGTCACACTTGGCAGCGACATTCAGCCATGTGAGAAGTGAAGCAGGGGAGCAGGTTCTGTGTGACTTGCTCTAGGTGGCCCTGCTCTGGCAGGGGGTTGCACTGGATGAGCTTTTTGAGGTCCTTTCCAACCCTTCAGATCCTATGATTCTGTGGTTATGGCAAGTGAAAAGCATTCCAGGACCACTGCAAAGGGATTTAGGGCTACAAATGATCAAGTGTACAGTGTACAGCTCAGTGGGTACTTGTGAGAAGGAGGAACTGAGGACCAGGATAAAATGGCTGCACTAGTTTTGGTGCCAATGTCCAAGTCCTGCACTGTCCTGATTCTTAAAATCAAGACCCGTCCCTGGCAGCCCATCCCCAAACCCCAGGAGCTGCTAGCCCTCCAGGCTTGCCCCTGACAACTCCCAGCCTTGCTCCACAGGGGCAATTTTGAAGGAATTCCCCTGGAGTGAAGCTAAATGAAAACCCTTTCAAGGAAGGGGAGTGAAGCAAAAGACATCATCTCAGACCTTACTGGGAGACAGCTCTGCTTGGCATACCAAGATGAATAAGAAATGGCCCATCCATGCAGATGGCTTCGCTCTGCCCACAGCAGAGTGGGAAAGAAACATGTGAGGAGAAGCATTTTCCAGCAGCTCTTCCTCTGCAGACCTCTTGCTCACATGGTATTGATTGAGAGGAGACAGAAAGGAAAGACATTAGTCAAACCAAACACTTTAACATCAGGCGAGACGTCAACGATCGAGTTGTTCATCATCCCAAAGAGTCTCTGAGGAAAAGGAGAGGGAGAGTGTGAGCCCAGGACGGGCTCCAGCCCAAGGAAGAGACTGTCAGCAACACACACTGCTGCCCAGGCTGCCTCCTCCTCCCCCAGCGTGCCAGCAGCTCACTGCCAGTGTGCTGGAGCTCTGTGTGGGTTGTGCTGCTGAGGCTCCAGGAGGCAGCTCCAGAGGTACCCATGCTGCCTCCTGGGACAGGGAGCAAAAGCTCTGGCAGCTCAATCAGTGGGGTTTAACAAAAATAACCTAAGAGCACTTGGGAGCAGACAGAGTATGGGATTCCCATGAGACATGGGGGAGAGAGTGGAAAGGTGAGAGTAGAGTGTGTGCAGGCAAGGGTCTGGGCTGGCACCGGGGAGCCTCTCCCCTCCCAGTCTGAGATCAATCCCATCCCTGCTCTTGGGGCATTTGGCTGCAGTAATCACTGGTATAGGGCATTGTGCAAGTGGAGCAAGCACAGCAAAGCCATGTGCCTGCCCCATTCGAGGATGCTGCAGTCAGATGGATGTCACTGGTGGGATGTCAGGCTCTGCTCCTCAGTAATTAATGATAAGACAAGAGGAAACGGGCTCAGGTTGCCCCAGGGGAGGTTGAGGCTGGAGCTGAGGCAGAACTGTTTCCCTGAGAGGGGTGTCAGCCCCTGTGCCAGGCTGCCCAGGGAGCTGGGGGAGTGCCCAGCCCTGGAGGGATCCCAAAGCCGTGGAGCTGAGGTGCTGAGGGCTGTGGGTCAGTGCTGGGCTGGGCAGGGTGAGGGAAGGGCTGGGACTGCAGCAGCTTCAGGGGCTTTTCCAACCCAAATGATTCAGTGATTCTGTGATGTGGGGAGCAGAGGGATGTGTGCTTTCCCCATGCCTGAAGCCTTCAGACTGCTCTCAGGGCAGCTGCCTCAAAAGAGCAAACCCATCCTTGCAGCCATAGCCAAAAAGAAGTGATTCAGCAGCTTGGATTACACACAGGTGTTCACATATGCACAGCCCTGGAAACCTTAACAAATGAGTGAGGACATGGGAAGAGCTGGAGGGCTGCTTCCGTGCCCTGGGGTGTGGGGGGAAGGAGGCAGCTCACAGTGGGAACCTGAGGATGGTTCAAATCAATAATGTGCTGCAGATCTGGCTGAGAAGCTCCTGGGACCCCGGAAGGCTCTGCCTCCAACAATGGGTTATTTTGAAGTAGCTGGAGTCTTCAAACTCTGTAGCTTAAAAAGGGGGGAAAAGAGAAGAATAGCTGATTTGTGCAAGGTCCCCTGCTCCCATTGAGGCAGTGGAAGTGGTGCTATGCATTTCAATGGGGGCAGGACCCTGCTTCTCATGAGATAAATTGCACCCTGTCCCTTTGCATGCTCTGTGCAGCTAGTCCTGGCTTGCTCAGCTTTGCTCTTTCCTGCCTACCCCTCCACCCCCCACTCCAAACACCCCTTCTTCCCTGATGCTCCCCCCAGCAGATTTTTGTTGTTGTTGTTGTCACTGAGCTATTCATTTTCCATAGGCTGCCTTCATTCCCATGGCCTTTTGCAGCTAGGAGACAAGATGTTGCCTTGGAAACAAAGCCCCTTAGATGTTTGGAGTCTCTGGGATTGCTCTGTCTGCTCCCAAGTACTTTTAGGTTATTTTTATGAAACCACAACAAAGATGCAGCAGGCTGGTAGCCAAGGCAGAAAGTAGCCCTGGGAGGTGGAAGGAGAGCGAGTGTCTTCCTGGCATTGCTCACTGCACCGGGGATGGTTTTTGCAACGCACCAGGGGCCGAGGGCCTGCCAGAGAAATGGCATCTCCAGAGAGTGCTGCACAGGTAGGGCTGCTCCTGGGGCTGCAGGCAGGGACAGGGAATTGCTGGGACAGGAAAAGCAAAGCAACAGAGAAGGGAGAGAGAAGAGCAGCTAAGAAGGGCAGGGGTTCGGGTGAGCTGGGGATTCTCGTTTCCCAGCAGAGTGACAGTGCCATAGAAGCGCTCCCAGACTCGCTTCTGCTGAGGTGTGTGTGCTGCCTGTAGGCTCAGGCTGCTCATTGTAGAGGAAATCTGATTTCCAGACCTGTCAGAATCCCAGAATAGTAGCGGTAGGGGCTGGCATGGCCCTGCAGAGCTAATCCAGCCCCAGCCCCTGCTCCATCAGCTGCCCCTGGCTCAGGGAGCACAGGAACGTGTCCAGCTGGGTTTGGAAACCTCCCGAGAAGGAGCCTCCACACCCTCCCTGGGCAGGGAGGCACATTGCTCATGTGTGTCATTTGGGTTACACACAAGGGAACAACTTTCTTGTTCTGTGGCCTTTCCCATCCTCACAGATGCCTGGGCTGGCAAGAAGCTCACAGGTTTTCCTGTCCCTTCTGGTGCATCCTCCCCGGCACGAGGCCTCGCGTCTGCCTCGTCCTCGCCAGTGGCAGAAACAGCAACGCTTCTTCCCCCCTGGTTGCTGCTTTTCCCTGTCAATCCTACATGATGCCATGGTTACAGAGATCCAGGACTAATCCAGTGACGGCAGGTTACGGGGCTTTTTTGTCTTTGACAGCCTTTGATGCTATATTTGTGCTTGGAAACTAAATAATAGATGCACACAACAGCATCAAAGATTTCTTCCAGGCCCCCAGCCTGTTACTGCCTGTCCTTGGTAAGCTGTTCTGAAGATATTTCTCTACCAGCCACTTATTTTATGGACTATCCATCATCTGATGTTACACCTGAGGTCCCATTTATCCAATTCTTTCTGAAAAGAGCAGTTGATAAAATAAAGTTCCTGTTAGTAACTCCAAGAACAGATTCCCCTGTGAGCAATGCTCACACCCAGCCCTTCAGATTCCCTTCCTTCCCCTCCCTCTTCTCTTGCTTTCCCTCTTGTTACTCCTCTCAACCTCTCCCTACCAAAGTGCTGGGGAGCTTTCTTGATGCTTGTATAAGGAGAATATAAGACAAATCTTCTCTGCAGCAACCTGAAACAATAAACAAGCAAATGTGTTAGGGTATGAAGTGCCTGGGCTCCCCCAAGGTGGAACTTGCTGCAGGTTAGCCTCTGTAATCCCCACTGATCAAAGGAATAGCTCCTACGAGCCCCTTACAAGGACCTGAGTCTTGATTTGGCTGGAGATGCAGCACAGCAAGAGAGATTTAGCTACAAGTGTGTCTTTCATCCACTCTAAACTTTGAGGCTCCTTCTAGGCAGCCACAGCACCTCAACCAGCTGCTTCTCAACCTCAGTCCCATCAGCTGCAGCTTCTCCTTGCAGCAGGACCTCAGCCAAGTGCTCCTCCACCCCCACAGCTTCGAAATCCTAGTCCTCCCTGCTGAGGAGGGGTCCCAGTCAGATGGAAAGGAAGAGAGAGGGAAGTTAAACAGAGGTTGCAGTAGTAAGAAGAGCAAAATTTTGCTAATCAGCCCCTCAATGAATCGTATCTGATTTCAACTCATGCCCTTCAGGGCATTAATGAGTCTTCCGGGCTCACCCCACAGCTCCATCAGCAGTGGTGTGCAGCCAGACACTGAACAGCAAGAAGCTTTCAAAGCAAGGCAGGCAAAGGTGATGTCTAAACGTCCCTTCCAAGCCCTGCCATTCTGTGAAAGGCAGTGAGCCCTAACCAGGCAGCTTTCTGGGGTGTCTGCATCAAGGAACTGCTGCCAGTGACAATCCTGAACCGAGGGCAGGTTTGCAGCGCTGCCAGCGTCTCCGTACAGAGGCTCCTGGGAACTTATCACTGTGCAGCAGGGGAAGCTGAGTAAAGCAAGGTGTGTTCTGAGGTCCCTCTGCCCAGAGCACTTCCTATCCAAACAGATAAGGGAAACTTGCTGCTGTTTGCATAACAAAGTGCCCTCACTGCCTGACCTGCTGCTCTGTTAGACAGTATTGAGCCAGCTGCCAGGAGGATGCCAGCCTATCCTGTTGCCCTGAGGGCCTGTGTCCTCACTCTGTAGGTATCTGACTTTATGTACCTCACTTTTGCTCCTGTAAAGTCCAAGTCCAAACCAAGGCAACCCCCCTTTTCTTCACTCAGCAGTGGTTATCTTGTAAGACATTTGGTGAAAGAGGACAGGACTGAACAGCTGGGAACATGAGGTGGTGAGAATCCAGAATGAAGGACTCCTGGTAAGAGAATTATTCCTAGACCTGGACAGGAATGTTCCATGAATTGCCTAAAAAGCACAGTCTCAAAGGAAACACACACATTTGTAAAACCCTGTCAAAACCTAAGGGTCATCAAGGCCAGGGGGAAATCTGGAGCATTTTTCAGACAGGTTTTGCATTCCTGACAGACCAAAGTGTTTTGTTTTCAATCATTTTTCCAACTCTGCACTTGGATAGGAAAAGGTTGTTTAAAAACTGACCTACATTTAAAGTAATAACAGCCCAAGCCCCCACACAACGTTGAAATAGACCACAATATTTTGGTAGGCCTCAAGGCCGAATGAGAAGCTGCCTTTCCCACAGGAGCTGGAGGTCAGGGGAACGTCTTTGGTCCAAGCTGGTTTTTCACACCACCTAACTTTTTCAGTGCTGCTGTCAAGTGGCAAATGCAGCAGCACTATTTGGCTGCTGTGATACCTGCTCTCACAGCAGCAGTGCAAGGAATCATTTTGAGACCTCTCCCTCCCCTGCCAGGTGGAAGGCTTGGATATGGTCACCAAACATACCAGCTGCTGTGGCTGTTTCAGGACTGAGCAGTAAGAAATCCCTACCCAGATATCCCTACTGTGGGTTTCAGAGAAGAGGCAACAGGGAGCTGAGAGTTAGCAGGGTCAGGGTGGAGGTTTTTCCCCTCCACACTGCCCTTTAAGTATAGATCTTCAACACAGACCACAGAGTAAAATAGGACCATAGAATGAGACAAGGCTCGTTCTGGTGGAAACTGCATCACTTTCTTTGGGGACAGATGTAACCCACAGACTTAGTCCTTCATCAGTGTTTGAGACACTGATAAATGTGCCAGATGAATTGGAGAGTGGAGCTTAGCACCCACCATTCAGCATTGAGCTCTGAGCATCAAACTAATTACTAGGTTCCAATGCTGCACAGCGTCCCAGCAGAAAGGTGCTGCCCTATAAATCATCACACACCAGTGGCATTTAGCCTGAGGACTACTCCCACCATAGGGGGCTGCTTCCCTTGGCTCTTTTAAAGATAAGGATTTCTTCCAAAGACGAGACTTTTTCTTCCAAAGACAAGAATTTCCCTTCCCCCCCACCCGCACTCCATTGCAGGGTGTTGAGCATGGAACAAAACCATGTCCCCTCTGCCCTACCACCCTTATACAGCCACCCGGGGGGATGTTGGTGTGGAAAATCTTAGAGGCATTTGAAGAGTGGAAGATGTGCAGGCTCAAACCTGGTGTGAGTTCCCAGAGAACCACCATCACTCCCCCCACAGCCCATCCTCAGCCATCCCCTTTGCATTGGCTGTTTGTAAAAGCCCAATGCAGCTTCTCCACCTGCTCTCCCACTCTGGAGCATCAGGCACTGTGAGCTGTGACAAAACACTCCAGTCCTCTTGCATTTTATGGGCTTTTACCCAGCAGAGAGGATTTTACAGGGAGTCAAAGGGCTTTAGACTGCAAGGATTTTGTTCTCTGGCCTTTCTGTGTTTCCAGACTCAGCACTTCCCTGCAGAGCATGAAGCCATGAGGCTAATGTCCCCATCTGTGACTCTCTCTCTCATCCCCTGCCTGGTGAGCAGCAGGCTCTGGCCCTGAATGGCCTGAACATTGGCAATGAGGGTTGAGTTTTGGGCTTGTGGGTCCCGTGCCCATCCCTGTGGCATAGTGCCTGCAGGACCCATCAGGACACGGTGCCCTGGGAGGGTGGAGTTTGCAGTGGCTCTGGGTGTCTCAGGGATGCCTTCATGGAATCACAGGATGGTGGAGGTTGCAAGGACCCTCCAGAGATCACCCAGTCCAGACAGCATGACCTTGGGAGTGTGGCTGTGGAGTTCTGTTTCCTGTGCTTTCAGCTGATGGACAGACAGAAGCCCTTTGGCCTTGCGTCCAAGCCAAGTCCCCTTTTCGTGAGCTGTTTCACAGGAGCAGGGTAGGAGGTGGCTGGTGTGGCACTGTGGAAAGCCAGCTATCTCTGACTTGCTTTGTTAGGCTTAGCTTGGCTGTGTGATGCAAATTGCTGGAGCTGATCTTCCCTTCAGCATAAACCCACCTTTGCCAGAGCGCTGGGATCTGTATCTGGGAGCTTTCCAGATCCACCTCCAGCTAAAGAAGGTGCAGAGGGGATGTAGTCTGGGTGCCCCCCTCGAGGCATTCTCTAAAAGGATAGATTTGAAAAAGCCACTGGATAGTTTCTTACTAGCTCAGCTCCTTCCAGGGTTTCTCAGCAAGCCAAATGCCAAGCAGAGGTGGGAGGCCTCGAGTGAGTGTTGTGAAGGTGGATGGAAGAGTGGAGGAGGAAGGGAGAAGGTTGTCTTCCCTGTGATGCACAGCAGCTGCTTCATGCCAGATAGATTCCCACAGATTCAGAGGTTGGCTCTGAAACACAGCTGTGTGAGAAAGGCAGGGGGAGAATCACACATGTAGCTGCTTATTCAGCATCTGCAACAACTCCTCTGGACTTGGAGCTGGGCCCTGCGTGTCTCTGGAAGAGGTGTATTCGCCAGCCCTGCTTTGTTTCCAGCCTTCATCCACACTGCAAATGCCATGAAAACAAGTGGCTTTTGCTGTGATTGCAGCCCCAGCAGCTGGGAAGCAGGGTCCAGATCTCTGAGAAGCACTGGGAGAAGGAGAAGGCTTTCAGTTTGTGAGCCAGGTTGTGCCCCCAGACGGTGGGACCTCATTTGTCACTGAAGCAGCACTGCGCCCTGAGGTCAGAGTCTGAGTCCCCCAAGAAGATCCCACTGCAGGGATGTCCTCTCTGGATGCTGGGGGCTTTCAAGGTACCCATTTGGTTTCCCCCAGCTTCCTAACTGGTGATGGTCACTACTTTTGTCACTAGGTTACTTGCTGATAACTAGTACCCTGCCTGGGATTTGTCTTGCACCAGCAGCAAAGTGCAATGTGAATCTTTCCCCCCCCACCATGTGGATTTTCTGAAGTGCTCTGAGTACAGGAGCAACCAGAGGAAATTGCCCCAGCATTAACCTTTGAGATAGGCTGAGTGACAAGTATGATTAATCAGAGTAAATAACAGCAAGGATTCTATTCACTGGGACTTAGTTGACCAAAAGGAAAGCCGGGGGTCAGCTCTCCTGTGGATGTCAGTCAGTGCAGCTCTGTGGGGCCTAACAAATTTGTACCACGTAGCTTCACATAAGGCTTTGCTTTTCCCTTCAGTTCTCCCCTTCCAGGAAAATATTCTTTTGTCCCTTAGTGTCCAGGCAACTTCAAAGGGTCAGAGGCAGGATTTGTCCTGGAATGGTCAGAGAGATGAGGACCTGAGTCCAGCTCCAGTGCAACCCTACAGCAGCCCAGGCACGGGCAGCTCTGCTGCTGCCCTTGTGAGCACAGATCAGGCCTGATGCTAAGGAAGAAATAATTACAGGTGGTCTGCACTGGCATGATGAAAAATGACTTGCTTGCAGAGACAAACTCGACTGCCAGTGAATCAGTCTGCTAGGAAGAGGCCTTCTCCCTCCCAGCAAGGTGACAGATTGAGTTGGGCTACGTGGCTGTAGCAGGCACAGTCCCAAGCTTGCTCAGTGGGCACAGCCTGTGTGCTTGGTGACAGTGACATATGGGAGACAATTAAGTAACTGCAGTTATGTCCAGGTTAGTGAGAAAACAGATCCCCTCATGAACTGGGTTTACACTCTGTGTGTGGTGCAAAGGTAAGCACACCAGCCAGGTTGGAAAGGAGGCACCTGACCTCCTGCTGACTTCACCAGCTTCTTGCTCACATCCCAGCCATGTGAAACCCCTCCCTGGCCTGACCCCACAGAGCCCTCTCCATTCCCCAACTGTCATGGGGATTTGTTCTTTAACAATGAGTTATTCCATCTTTCAGCTTGATGGTTAAAGCCTGGATGTACGATTTGCCATCCCAGGATGTCTGAGCTCAGCAAGCCAAGGCAGCCAGCTCCAGTCCTCCCACTGAAGGTGGACACAGTCAGCATTCCAGGGCAAAGCAGAGGTGAACAAATCCCACTCTGAGTAACAACCAACCCAAACCCAGTCAGCTTAGGGGTGAGGGAAATCCCCCTGTGAAAAACACGAGCAGGGAAGTGGCAGTGGGGACAGATGACAGAGCTGCAGGGATGGGCTGAGATGCTCCCACCAGATAAGGACCAGGCTGAAGGAGACCAGCCCAGCTTTGTGCCCCCAGCCAGCTGGTACAGAGGGTATGGGAGACAGAGCAGCTGGGGAAAGGCAGAGGCAGTAATCATAAAATCATAGTCACAGAATCATTTGGGTTGGCAAAGCCCTTGAAGCTGCTGCAGTCCCAGCCCTGCCCTCACCCTGCCCAGCCCAGCACTGACCCACAGCCCTCAGCACCTCAGCTCCACGGCTTTGGGATCCCTCCAGGGCTGGGCACTCCCTTAGCTCTCTGGGCAGCCTGGCACAGGGTCTGACACCCCCTCAGGGAAACAACAGAGGAAGCAGCCCTGCACCATTTTGTGGTTCATTCTATCAATCCCAGGGCCAGAGTGCTGCCTATTTTTAGCTCCCCGGGCAGCTGAAATACCACAGTGATATTCATTAGCAAAAACCCCATGGGATGGGAACTTGCAGGGCAGGGCTTGGGGCGGGGGGGGGGGGGGATGGGCTGGTTTGTTTTGCTGTCTTTAATTGCTGGCTGCAGCTCAGAGGCAGAGTGTGGCAGGAGCCTCAGCTCCTCGCCCCTTGGGGACAGCGGCAGCACCGGGCCCCGGGGAGCTGCCAAGGGAAAAGTCAATCAGGAAGTATTTAAAACTCTACCTGCTGGGCCCGGGGAGGGGGGGGGGCTGGAGATTTTAATGTCATTCCCAGCTTGAGATGCAGCCTGGAGAGGGAGAAAAGAAAGGGGTGGCTTCTCTTCTGGGATCCTTAATTGCTTGTTAACTCATCTAACAAATGCCTCAGCTCCTGGATGGCCCCATGCTCCTTGCCACGAGGGCTTCATCCTTGGCAGGGGGCAGCAGAACCCTCTGAAAGTAACTCACTTCACCAGCCTTTCTTGGATCTGCCCAATTGGGAGCTCAATGGTTCACTCTGCAAATTAAATCTGGAATATTTTATTACCATTCAGCATGAGCAATAAACTTTGCTGTGATCCATTCCCCTGCTCCAGCCTGGCCACTGGCCACTGCACTGCAGGAGGGCAACCTCTCCCATCCCCAAAAGGGACCTTTGGCTGCTGCCAAGGGGCATCTACCAAAAGAATCCCCTGCCCTCCGAGCTCAGTCCCACTTCTGGCCTAGGCAGGCTTGATAACCACAGCCACAGCTGCCTGTCTTGGGTCACTCCTCCACAATAAGAGAATCTCCCAGCATGCTGGGGTCTGGCAGGGCCCTGCAGAGCTCATCCAGCCCCAGCCTCTGCTCAAGCAGCTGCCCCTGGCTCAGGGGGCACAGGAACGTGTCCAGGTGGGGTTGGAAACCTCCCAAGAAGGAGCCTCCACACCCTCCCTGGGCAGCCTGGGCCAGGGCTCCCTCCCCTCAGCACCAAAGGACTTGCTCCTCCTGGCCCAGGGGAACTGTTTGTGTCCCAGCCTGTGCCCCTCAGCCCTTGTCCTGTCCCTGGGCAGCACAGAGCAAAGCCCATCCCCATCCTCCTGACAGCCACCCTTGAGGCATTTCTCAGCACTGCTGAGGTGCCCCTGAGCTCAGGCTTCTCTTGCCCAGGCTGAACAGCCCCAGGGCTGCAGCCTTTCCTCCTCACACACATGTTGCAGCCCCTCAGCATCTTGGTGGCCCTGCCCTGGCCTCCCTGCAGCAGTTCCCTGTCCCTCTGGAGCCGGGGAGCCCAGAACTGGACACAGGACTCCAGATGAGGCCTCAGCAGGGCAGAGCAGAGGGGCAGCAGAACCTCCCTGGCCCTGCTGCCCACACTCTTGCTGCCCCCAGGCTGCCATTGGCTTCTTGCCCATGAGGGCACGTTGCTGCTCATGTTTATTTGCTGGCCACCAGCACTCCCAGGTTCTGCTCTGGCATCACTGCTTGTCTGTGCCTTCTGCTCAAACCTTCTTGCACTGGACCCTTAAACCATGGGGAACTGCCCGAAGTCTCAGTAGTGGAAAAGGTGAGGCAGCTATTCCCCAGCATTGAAACTATGATGACTTCAGCTTTGCTGAAAGATCTCTTTCCTACTTGACTGGAAACACAGGTGCACTTTCTGCACTAGCCACAAAGTACCAGGATCACAGCAGCCTGCAGCCCTGTGTGGCCTGGCCAGCAGCAGGTTTTGTGTTGTCTGCAGTCCATGGCTTGAGAAGAGTTCCAGCTCCAGAGGGCCAGGCAAACAGCCCTGATGATTTAGGAATATTCTCTTTGTTCACAAAGCACCCTGGGGCAGCAAACAGGCTTTTGGAATGAACTGAAACTCCTCAAGGTTTGTCTTGGCTTGGAGCTGTGAGTCACCAATGCTGTTTCTGCACAATGAGCAGAGACTGTGCAGGGCACTGGGAAGGTTCCTGGGCGCTGCAATAGGAAGTCAGGCTTTCTGAAAGACAGACTCTCTGTCCATCAAACTCCACCCCATTCAGTTTCATGGGATGGTGTCTCCATCCAGTACTGAGGCTTCTTCACACTGGACGTTTAGGAGGCTTGAAGCTCTTATCTCTGAGTCCTGACATCTCCAGCAGCTTCAGTTTCTTGCATCAGCACTTTGGTACCCCGGGTGTACTTTTCAACTGTTTGAGTGGTCAGGAGAGGCTGCAGAGGAGCTTTGATCCAGGCCCATGTCATACCCCTCATCCTTCCCACCCACACAAGCAGGTTACTGGGGTGGTTACCACAGGGGAAGCAGGTCAGGCAACACATCTTACAAGGAGCAGCTGAGGGAGCTGGGGTTATTTAGCCCGGCGAAGAGGAGGCTGAGGGGAGGTGTGATTATTGTCTGCAGCTGTGTGAAAGGAGGCTGTAGCAAGGTGGGTAATGGGGCTCTTCTGTCTAGTAATGAATGACAGAACAAGAGGAAATGGGCTCAAGCTGCCCCAGGGGAGGTTGAGGTTGGAGCTGAGGCAGAACTGTTTCCCTGACAGGGGTGTCAGCCCCTGTGCCAGGCTGCCCAGGGAGCTGAGGCAGTGCCCAGCCCTGGAGGGATCCCAAAGCTGTGGAGCTGAGGTGCTGAGGGCCAGGGGTTAGTGCTGGGCTGGGGAGGAGGTACTGCAGCAGCTTCAAGGGCTTTGCCAACCAAACTGATTCTGTTATTGGTGGTTTTCCCTTTCTCAATGCACCCATGACCTAAGAAATAATCTGCTTGCTTTGCCACAAAGCTTGTAGCACCTTGTCCTCAGCGCTCAGGCAGTACCCAGGGGAGCAAACCATCTGGCAATTGAGCTCTTCTTACCATAACCAAACCTTTGCTGGACTGCAGGGTGCTGACAGGGGCATTGGCAGAGGAAGAGGGCAAAGCCTGTGGCATCTGGGACAGATGTAGGGAGCTGCTCCAGCAGACCATGAATGAGCTCCCCAGGACCCAGCCAGCCCTTGTGAGAAGGGCTGTTTCAGTGTGGGACAGTGGTAACAAAGCACAGCCACTGCCTGCACACCCCTCTGCCAGCTGCTGTTTCTCATCAGCCTTTGCTGCTTCAGACCAAACACCCTGGAAGGCAAAGACTTCCCTATGCATTCACCTAAGAATGGGTTTGAGGTGGCAGACAAGAGACAAGGTGATAAACCAAGGAGGTTGTGTTCAGTAGCTTGCTGGAAGCGCACATCAGGAGCAAAAGCTCCTCTGTTCCAATGAATTCCAGCAATAAGAATGGGGTTTGTTTCAGAAACATGAGTCTTGTTCACCATTTCCAAAGCAATGAGAGGAAAGCTCTGCCAAGTTAGCCCACACCCCTGGGGTTTCAGGAGCCTGGGGAAGGGGGGGCAGAGGTCTGCTTACAGCAAAGCAAGCAGAGGCAGGTCATTCAGCCTGACTGTCCTGCTTCACAAACGAGGGAAGCATCAGCCACTGTGGACTGTTACAGTGGGGCTGAACTCAGCTGCTCCAAGGCTGTCTAGACATTCCCATCCTAAATCTGAGACATCTTCCTGAGTTGTATCAGAACACTGTTCCCCAGGAAGAGTTGCTGCTCCAGCCACTCTCACTTTTCTCACCCAAACAGATTCCATCTGAACTCAGCCATCTGGTGCTGCCCTCTCTGCCATCCTCCTGAGCCACAGGGAGACTCCCCTCCCCCTGAGTCACACAGCACCAGCCAAGGTGGTCTGTGCTAGCATGGATTAGCGTCTGTAGCTGGGGCTCAGAGCAAAGAACAAGAATTCAGGAAAAGCAGGAAGCCAGCAGCTGAAAACAAAGTTACTTTCTGGAGCCTTTCTGCTGTTTGTTCTGCTCCAAAGGGCCCCTTGTGAGCAGGGACAGTGCTGGGAGCAGGGCTGGATGCAGGAGAAGCATCACTGTGCTAACTGCTGGCAATACTCTTTTGTGTGTGCTTTATCTTGTTGTCCCAAGTGCCAGGACAAGGGGTGAGGGGCACAGGCAGGAACACAAACAGTTCCCCTGGCCCAGGAGGAGCAAGTCCTTTGGTGCTGAGGGGAGGGAGCCCTGGCCCAGGCTGCCCAGGGAGGGTGTGGAGGCTCCTTCTTGGGAGGTTTCCAACCCCAGCTGGACACGTTCCTGTGCCCCCTGAGCCAGGGGCAGCTGCTGGAGCAGGGGCTGAGGCTGGAGCAGCTCTGCAGGGCCCTGCCAGCCCCCACCATGCTGGGCTATGTGTGGATGCCTTTCTGCTTCCCAGAAGCTGCACACACACGCCGTGCTGACTGGTTTGCCTGCTGAACAGAAACGTTTGCTCTCATGAGGCAGATTGCACAAACAACATCTTCCCTGGGGCTTCCTTGCTCCATCTTCCTTTTGCCCTTTCTGCTGGGTCATGCAGTGTGGGTCCCACAGCCTCACCCTGGCAAATGCAACCTCTTTAGTGGTGAACTTTAGTGGTTTGGTGAACTGCTGCTGAAATCTCTGGCTCCCAGCTCTGCCTTGAGCATCCCAGTGACCTGACCTCTCGTTTCTTTGCTCTGCAGGCTGATGCCAAGATGGTGTGTGACGTTGTCAGTCGGATGGAGGACACAGAGCCCTTCTCTCCAGAGCTGCTGTCAGCTATGATGAGGCTCTGGGCAGACTCTGGGATCCAGGAATGCTTCAACCGCTCCCGGGAATATCAGCTTAATGACTCAGCCCAGTAGTGAGTATCCTCAGCTGTGCTTCTGTGTGTTTAGAACCTGCGTTTGGGCTCATTGAAGCTTTACCTGAAGTCAATGGCCTCACAGCAGTGAATGTGAACACAGTTGTGCTTGCAGAGTAGGGGTGCCTCTTGGGTCACAGGCTGCTCCAAGGCAAAAAGGATCAGGCAGGATATTTGTGTCCCCTCAGGCCAGATCTGGGGTCAGACCCCAGGGCAGCTTCCCAAATTGCTCCCACAAGGCTCAAGGCAGGTTTCTGCAGACATGGATGTAGTGAGCAGAGGCACACCAACCCATGGACGTGGCTGATGGGTTCTGCATTCAGCTGCTTGGTAACAGCAAGGTGTGATCAGCTGCTTTGTATAGCAGGGCAACGCTTGGGTTTCCTTTTCTGATAGTAAAATGCTAGGCAGCTTTATGATAGCCAAGGGGAGGGGATGCTGTTGCTTTGACGGTGGCCTTGTATTATTCTCACACCACAGTCAGTGGCATCTCTACCAGTAGGGACCACATCCAGGCCTCTTCTTTAACGGTGATTGTCCCGTGTGAGGACAGAACTTCTGCCCATAAACAGCTGCTCTGGCTCTGAAGAAATGCCAGATGCCTCCCCAGTTTCAGCTCAGACCCATTTCTAACGGTAACTCATCCAATCTGTGTGCCTCCACCTAGGCAAGGAGGCTGAATCTTTTCATTCCATCACTTCAATCACACAGTCAGGCAAAATGTCCCCTGGCGCTATGCTGTGCCTTGGGCAACAGTCTGTGGGTAAGTTCAGGAGGGACAAGCAAGCAGAGAGGGATCATTTTCCCATCTACACCCTCAGACCTTTTGGTAGGCAGGGAGACATAGACTTCCCCAGATGGCAACAAGGGGATGACATGTCCATGCTTTGGGCTTTCCCAGTATCTCGTGTCAACAAGCTCAGCAGCTGGCTGGTGCCCTTGGGGAGCCCTCCCTGCCTGCTCAGACTGTGCCATTTCAGCTCAGGGCTTTCCTGGATATCTGTCAAAACACAAACCCAGCCTGGCCTGGCTGATGGTTTTGTTCTGTGTGAAGGTCCCCAGTCTGCACCAGCTTCTCCCATCCCAGCTGGGAGGACACTCAGGGAGCTACAGCAGAAGGCAGGTGATGATACATCCCTTGGCATGGGCTGAAGAGCAACAGGGCATCCCGCAGATGTGGGCTTGGTACCACAGCATCCTGTCCAGCCTCTTCTCACCACGAACAACTACATCTCTGTAGTTGCTGTAGATGATCCTGACACTTTGCTGCCTTCTAACCCTTTACTAGGTGGATGGATATGTCTAATCTGTCTCCTTGCCTGTAACAGCCTTCTCTTCCCAGCAGTTTTCTGTTGGGTTTGGGTTTTTTTCCTTCCCAAAAGAAAGGTCTGATGGCATCAACATACCTTTAGAGATATGAATTCCATAAACCGCCAGCCCCTAATTGCATTACAACCTTGTGGAAAAGTCTTCCATTGTTTTAGAGCCAATTACCTTGAGGAAAGCATTTTGGTTCTCCTTCCATGCAAGACAGCAGTTGAAAATAATGGGCAGAGCCTTCCCAACGTGACCAGCTGCTGGGCAATTCATCAGCAAGGGCTCTGAAAGCACAAGCAATTTCTAGACATCAGCTGGAGAGGCTCTGTGCTGTGATATCCACAGCAATATCCACGTGTGGTTGCAGCCCTGGAGAAGGAATTTCAGTGCCTTTTAACAAAATCCTTTGCATCCAGGGGAGGATGAGAGCCCCTCCTTGACAGGGCTGTGCTGCCTCTCTCCTTGCATCCTGCTGTGGCTAGACACTTGTTTTCTCTGGCTAGATCAGATGGTGAAGCTGAAGATAACCAAACCCTTCAGGTGCAGAGACCTGCTGACTTTTAGGAGCCTCTGGTTGTTCTGTCACCAGGAGCAGAGATGCTGTGGCAGGACAGGGCACTGCAGCACGTCCTGCTGCCCCTCCAGGCCCTGGTGCCATCACAGCAGATGGTGATGCAAGTGAGAGCTCAGTTGGCACTTCTTCACACCCAGTGGATCCCAGTGAAGAGAGGCATGTTTCTCATTTAATCCTCCAGTGCTTTGGGGTCATTTTCTTCTGCATGAGTGAAAGATTTGAGATGGTTTTCTTTTTTTTCCCACCCCTCAGGAAAGGATTTCTCTGTATTGACACTGATATTGGGTTTAAAGCACCAGCAGCTACCAAATGTGTTCTCATTAGGGCTCAGAAAAAGAAACTCCAACAATCTGGAGGAATCTGAGGTTCCCCAGTTTAAAAAGCAGTGAGGAGCAGTAAGCTGGGCCAGCATTGCTCTGACTTCAGCTGTAGTCAACTGGTGTTTTGGTCCAGGAATGCTCAGCATATGTTGCAAAGCCTGAAGGCACCAAGTGACCAGGTCCAATATAGATGGGACCTTCAGGAGTGCTCCAGGCACTTCCCTTCACCCCAGAAACCACCTGCTGAATGCCTTCAGTGCTTCTTAATGCTCCTCAATGCTTCTCCATGCCCTCAGTGCTGCTCAATGCTTCTAAATGATGCCCTCAACCTCCCTCCACTGCCTGGCTGTTTCTAAGGAGCCACCACCTGGGCTCCTCACAGTCAGTGCTGCCATTGTCCTACTTCCAGTGCTTTACCTTGAGGTTTGCTTTTTTCAATGGCTTGAACAAGAGGGCCTTCTGTAATGGCCCAAGTCACAGGCTGCTCACCAGCCTGAAAGAGCTGGCAGTGTGGCTCTTGTTAAGTCCATCATTCCTTCCACTGCAAATTGATTTCATGTTTTGTAGCAGCCTAAACAAGAAGTGAGGAACAGCTTTTCTGTCAAAGATGGACAGGAGTGCGTTGCTTTCTCCTCTCTCTCTCTCTCGTGTGCCTGCCTGACAGTGTGGAGTTCCCTGCAAAGCTTTGCTTCTGTCAGGCTCTAGAGCCAGTCTGTCCTTAGCAACATTTCACAGCTGCTGCGAAGGAAAATGGCCCTTTAGCAAAGACAAAACATGACTGAGGAAGAAGGGGAGGTTCTGTAATGGGTCTCCTGTGACTTACAGCAAAAAGTAAACTCATAAGGACAGCAAGAGCAGGGACCAAGATGTAGCAGGTGGTTTCATCTGGTTTTCTTGCTGCATTTTCTGCTCGTTCCCTGAAGCAAATTCATGGATGGGTTGAGTTCCACATTCCTCATCTCTTGATTATGTTTTTATTCCTACTTCGTCTCCTCTTCTTTTCTCATCTCCGTGCCCAGGAGCTAAATCTACCTCTGATCATCAAAGTCTCTGGCCACTGGTGATGTCTTTTTCCTTCTCTAGCCAGTTCCTGGCTGTGGAAGCACCTCCTTGACCCACATTTTGCCTTCAAAACCAGCAAAAAAGCGGTTTCCAGCTGGTTTCCTTAATCTCCTGCTTTTGTTCAGATCTTAACATTGCCTTGTGCTTCCTAGGCTGGAGTCCCTAGCTAGCCTGGTCAGCAGGGGACACTGCCAAGGGCAGCTTTGACCTCACCCAGCCAGGGATGGGGCCCTTTGGCATGTGGCCCGGAGCAGACGGGTATCCAAACAGGCCCAGGCCCTGCAAGGTGTGGAGGCTGAGGCAGTTTGCAAGTACACAGACACCAAAAAAAAGCCAGAATCCATCTCAAGTTCTTCTCCTACTGCTTACAAGTACATGGAAAGAGCATTTGACAATGCCAGGGCTGTGAAACTACCGTGAACGTGTGAAAGATTTTAGGCCTGCGTTCAACCCATCCGTCTTCACACGTAGCAGAGGTGTCAGGGCTGAGCAAGCTTGTTGCCTTTGTCTCTCTCCGTGGGGAGAGCTACCTCCAGAGAAGGATACAGACCTCAGTTGAGAAAAGGAGATGCAATTGTGTGCTGCTCTAGCAGAGCTACCCATAGCCCTGACATCTCAAGTCTAAGTCTGTGCCAAAACTGAGCCCAAAGTGGACGGTGCTTTGATCGCTCCCTCTTCAAGAACTCCTCTGGCAGGGCCTTATTAAAGAGCAGCACCACACTCAGAATAAAATACCCCAGGGCCTTCTTTCTCTCTCATGTGAGACTGTTTTCTCATCTCTTTTTCCTTGCAAAAGCCTTGTCTTTGCATAACAGAACCACCTTCCCTCCTGCTGCTGCATCCCACCTGCCAGCACACACTCTGCACTCATGAAACAGTGAAGAAAGAGCCACATGTTGTTGTGATGTGGTGAGTGGCTTCCAGGCTGAGTCCTGACGAGGCAGCACTGGGACTGGTTGCCCAGAGAGGCTGTAAATCCTCCCACCCTTGCAAACACTCAACACTGAGCCACCTGAGCTAACTTCCAGATGGAATGTAACTCTGCACTTGGCCCTGCTTTGAACAGGAGGGTAACTCCAGGGCTCCAATCTAAAGCAGCACTTTTGGGCTCATTCCTCTCACTCTTTCTCCCGTGACGTTGGGTTTAGAAGGAAGTTCAGGGTCATTGGCTGTTCAGCGTCAGCTTCAGCCTCCCTTTCCTGGCCATGCAGCTCTGTGATAATGCCTGTGGCACCTATGGGACGTGGACATTGGGCATGGCTGCTAGGACATGGTCTGTTCTAGCGAGCTGCAGTTGTTGCTGGCTCTCTCCGACTAAAGAAAGGACAATAATAGGTCACGGTTTTGCATTAATATTCCCATCAGGTGCATAGATTCCATTTTCTCATCACAGCTTTTGCATTAGAATATGGTTTTCCTCGTGCCTGTCACTTGTGCTCCCTTGCACTGAATTGGGGGGAATAACAGCATATGAATGGAACAATGCAATGAATTGGGGTGACTTGCATTGCACTGTTTCTTGAACAACTCACTTTTGTGGCTTGGAGCCCAAGCACCAATAAAGCAGCAAGGGAAAATACATCATGAGCAGAGATGTGGACACGTGTGTCTATGGTCTAATCTCCCCCCATAAGTGAATGTACCCAGCAGCTTTGAATAATTGAGTTCCCCCTACAATGGGCAAAACAAAAGGGCTCATAAAGGCCAGAGCTGGTTGTGTGGAATTGCCAGCCCCTACCAATGAGATGCAAATGGATGCTCCAGGGAGGAGCAGCTCCATGACATCTGCTGGTGCCAGGGCTGGAGTGCCACAGGATGGTTGGGGCTGGGAGGGACCTCTCAAGTAGGGCTGTGGCTGGTGAGTACCAGGTCAGGGAGATCAGGGCCAGGCTGAGCATGGGTCTGTTAGAGTTTGTCAGGGCTTGGGCTTGGTAGAGGTCTCAGGCGTTGTTATTATCCTCATCAATTAAGGGATAGCTATCATCACATGTCTGCACCTAGGAATGAGTGTCACCTGCAGGAAGGGCACAACAGATGTTGTCTTTGAACTCAGCTGGATGCTTTCCAGCATCTCGCCCTCAGTCTTCATCCCCAGATACCCATTTTCACCAAAACTTGGGTGCAGCCTCTCCAAGGGCTGTCTCTGTTGGCCCAAAGCCAGTCTGGAGACCTTAAGATAATATGTTAAAGGTGAGTGTTAAGCAATGCTCACCTTCCTATCTCACCAAACACTGCCAGGAGAAGGTGAGCACTGAACTTCCTCACCAGCAAACTCCCTCACAAGCAGGGGGAGCAGAGTTCTGCAGGACCCTCTGCATGACACAGCTCCATCAGAGACATTGCCACTTGCTGTAGTGCCCACCCTGCTTGGCCCCTCTCAGGCACTGGCACAGAGGACTCACACAGACCTGGGGCACACAGAGGAGTGGCCAGGCAGAAGCTCAGTCCCAGAGCCAAACCCTCTTCCCTTGAGGCTCTCCAAGCCACACATGCAAGTCACTAGGGAAAGGGGGAACTGTCTCAAATGGTGCTTCCTGGCTGGAGCTCATGCAAAAGCTAAAGGAGGAAAAGCAGGAGATCCTGACCCTGGTGACAGGACAGAGGAGAAGCTACAGAGCTGGGCTTTAAAGCAGAGCTTGAGCAGCACTCAGCCAGGTGGGAATGTCCAGGAAAGCCTCCAGCAGCTGAAGCAGAGCTGTGACTCTGTTGTGCTTCTTTCCCTCTGAAACAGCAAATCCTGCAGGCAGCTCCACTGAAAACTCAGCACCTCTTTTGATGTGGATTTTGCAGGCAAAGGCTGGTGGCATAGTGTTGTCACTTCCCCACTCCTAATCCTCCTTTACTTCCCAAACCCTGTCTGAAGAGACCCAGGAGGTAACACAGGCGGCACTGAAGGAGGAGCTGGGGAGTTACATGGGTAGCTCACTCCTCAGGGACAAAGAGGGAGCAGTACCTGCTGCCTCCTTGCCATGTTGCATCCTGACACTGTTGTCTTTGGCCTGGGCAATCAGTAAAATCTGCCCACCTTGACTAAATCAATGGCTATTTATTGACTCACCATACCAACCAGGGCTGTCCCACTGCTGGCAGGGCTCCCACCCCAGAGCCCGCTGCTTTGGCTGCCTGCAGGAGGGGACACTGGCTGCAGGAGGGGACACTGCCAGAGGCTGGGGACAATCTCTTCTCTTTCCACAAGGAGCAGCCAGCATCACTGATAAACAGAGCCCAGGGCACTCATCCCCCAAGAAACCTGCTGAACCACAGCCTTGAAGCCTAGATAATCTGTTCTCAGCACCCACTGCCAGACTCAACAGGAATGTTTGTCTGCCTTGCGAAGGGCTGGGGGTGACAGATTCACTGCAGAAGGATTTGACTTTTTTTGGCTGAGTATTTGTGTATTTTTAGGCTGAAATGTCCTTATGAAACCAGCTGGAGCTGGCAGGCTGCCACCACCAAGGGCTGGGCTTTGGGTTTTGTTATTCTGCTCAGTTTGTTTTTCCCTGCTCCCCCTGCTGCTGTCTGCAGCCCCCTCTGCCACCAGCTCAGCCTCTCACTGCACTGCTCATGCCCTGCAGCTCACCTCTCACTGTGGTCTCCCACCTTTCACCACAACTTCATTCCCAGGTCAGGGCATGGCAGTGCTGGTGTGCAGCTCCCCAGGCAGGGAGTTCAGGCTCTCCTGGTAACCTGCAGCCCCTGCTCCTTCTCTCCTGTAGGGAGCCCAAGCTTCCCTCTCCCTTGCTGCAGTTTGACATATACCACATGCCCCCAGCTCTTCCATCACAGCCAACCTGTCCCTGCAAGACAGACAGCATCACTCAGGAGAGAGGACAGGACAGGAGGTGTCTGCTGCCAGCGAGGCTCCCGGGACATCCTATGGCTGGTTGGAGCTCCTGAGGGAGTCAGGTAGCTCTGGCAAGGCAGATGTGCCTCTGGGTAGGGAATTCCTGCTTTATGCCAGCTTGGTTGGCATCCAGCTCCCAGGTCACTGTGGGCTGCGAGCCCTGTGGGAACCCATAGCTGCTCTGGGCCCCATGGCTCTGCAGGGTATCTGCAGGCAGAGCTGTCAGAGACCACGGTGCTGAGGCTGGCGGCGTGTGCCAGGCTGGGAGGGGAGCAGGGTGCTGGCACGTGGCTGCTGACAGCTCTGCTGCTGCCTCAAACACTTACATGGCAAAGAATGGCAGAAACACGGGGGTTTTCTGTAGCCAGGCTCTGGGATGGAGCATAACATCTTCCACACAGCTCTGTGATGTGACAGGAACATGCTGCCTCCACCCCTCTGACACAGGGACACTGAGGGGCTGGAGCCAGAGCTAGAGCTGGGCACAGAGCTGGGGAAGGGGCTGGAGCACAAAGGTGCTGGGGAGGTGCTGAGGGAATGAATGGGGGTGTTGAGCCTGGAGAAGAGGAGGCTGAGGGCAGACAGGAGCACTCTGACACTCCCTGACAGGAGGCTGCAGGGAGCTGGGGGTCAGGCTCTGCTCCCAGTAATGAATGACATGACAAGAGGAAAGGGATTCAAGCTGCCCCAGGGGAGGTTGAGGTTGGAGCTGAGGCAGAACTGTTTCCCTGAGAGGGGTGTCAGCCCCTGTGCCAGGCAGCCTTGGAGAGATCCCAAAGCCGTGGGGCTGAGGTGCTGAGGGCTGTGGGTCAGTGCTGGGCTGGGCAGGGTGAGGGCAGGGCTGGGACTGCAGCAGCTTCAAGGGCTTCTCCAACCCAAATGAAAGTGATTTTATGACACGTGTGTAGCTCTTGTGCAGAGCTGCCTGGCACCAGCCATTGGATGAATAGCTCGGGACGAGCCACTCCAGCCCAGACCCAGCACAGCCAGGCAGAGCAGATCACCTCCAAGCACTCAGGACACAGTTATCTTCCTTTCTCCCTCTTCCACATTCTCACAGCCTCCAGCCTTTCCCTGCCCCAGGTTTCCCACCTGGACATTCCCCTCCCCTGGATACAGGGTGTGATTCCTCCATTGGTCCCACACCCTGTCTCTGCTCAGCAGATGGATGCTGGGGAGGTGCAATTCCTCAGGCCCACAGCCCACAGGAGCCCAAAAAGCATTTTGGTGAGTGCTGAAGGTGTGCAGGCACTGCCATTCTCCCCTGCCCTTGCTGGGCTCCAGCCCCTGTGTGCACACCCTGTGCTAGGAGAGGGAGAGCAAGGCAGCATCCCCACCTCAGCTGCTTAAGGCTGGGAGTTAAAATCAAACCCAACCATGAGCTTAGCTCAAAAGCCCTCACTTCTCAATGCATATTAAGACAACCATTGGCAAATTGCTTTTATCTGCTGCCTTCTGAGCCCTCTGGCTTATACTCTGAAGCCTTTTGTCTGTGAACAGGAGAGCTGGAAAGTCCTTTTTTATTTCCTTAAGCAAATAGTCCATCTAATACCCAGCCTTGAGGGGCTTGAGGCTTGAAGAGAGAACAGAAATTAAGGGGAAGAAAATGGAGCAAACATTGTGAAACTTGGCCATGAAATGCCAGGACTTGACACTGCTGGTGACAAAGCACCAGTGCTGTGCCCATGGGGGCAAGGTGGCACAGCCCCTGGGAGCAAGGCAGAGCTGCCCAGAGCCCACCATGCCCAACAGGGACCAGGCTGAAGCTCCTTCTCTGGGTTCCCCAATGGAGACAATACATCTGTGAGATGCTGATGTCCACAGTGGTGAGAGCAGTGAGGGCGGAGGCTGGAGCCTGGGGGGGTTGGGCAGAGCATGGAGGGGGAGCCCCAGAGCTCAGCCAAGGAGTCCTGCCCAGGATTGGGATTCACCAGTGGGGCCTGAGGCACTGCTCAGCGAATCAGGGAGTTGTTTTGGTTGTTAAAGCCCCTGAAGCTGCTGCAGTCCCAGCACTGACCCCTGGCCCTCAGCACCTCAGCCCCACGGCTTTGGGACCCCTCCAGGGCTGGGCACTCCCCCAGCTCCCTGGGCAGCCTGGCACAGGGGCTGACACCCCTGTCAGGGACACAGTTCTGCCTCAGCTCCAACCTCAACCTTCCCTGGGGCAGCCTGAGCCTATTTTCTCTCATCCTGCCACTTGTTGCTGGAGAGCAGAGCCTGACCCCCAGCTCCCTGCAGCCTCCTGTTAGGGAGTGTCAGAGGGCTCCTGCCTGCCCTCAGCCTCCTCTTCTCCAGGCTCAACACCTCCATTCCCTCAGCTGCTTCTCATAAGTCAGATTGATATAATGGCTCTAATTAGCTCTGTAGCAAACAGCACTTTGTTTCTTGGTTATCCAGGCCAAGCCCTCGGCCACAGGTTCCATCCTGCTTTTGAAGAGAGAGAGGGGAAATGGGGGGTTTCTTTTTCCATGTAGAGGACATGACTGTGGCTCACCAGCACGGGCACATGCTTGGGGATGTCTCAGTCCCTGGCAGTGCAGACATTTGGTGGCAGAAGGAAGGGCTCTGCTTTCCCTTGAGGCTTCAGCTGCAGCTCCACAGAGGCAGCAGTGCTGGGACAGGGGCCTCACTACAGGGCTGGGTCAGTGCCAGGGCTGCACTGTTGCCTTCTCTGAGCCAATGCACTTCAGGCATATATTTGACCTTTCCCTATTATCATCTTGTTTCTTTTTCTTTCTCTCTCCCCATGCAACACACAGAGCTAGTGCTGGATCTGTGTCCTTTCATTCACCTGGTTATCTGTTAACAGTGAAAACAACACTGAGACTATGTAAACTATTGCTTCACCTTCTCCAGATCTGTTCTTTGCCTCCAGACCACCAGCATAACACTCAGACCCAAATCCACCATTCCTGCTTTGCCAGCCCCCATCAGAACACCCCCTGCTCAGGCCTTCAGCTCTGGGTGGGCTCTGGGGGTTGGGCACAGGCCTCTGGCCAGGGCTGTTTAGTTTGGGCAGGGGGCTGATGTGCAGCAGAGTGAACATCCATCCTTGTGCCAAAATCCTTGTGCTGGCATCTTCCCCACCTCCTGGATCTTTAAAGTGTTTGGGTACCTGGACAAGGTATCTCCTCTCAGGTCCCTCAGGGAAGTCTCTTCCAGAGTTGAATTTACCAGCGGGGAAAGGGGAGAAATAGTTCTGAGCCTTGATTGTAGGCAGCACCCTCTGCATGCTGCTGGGAGGGAAGAGATACAGGGGAGAAAGAAACCAGGCACAAGCTGCACGGTGGAGCCAGGCCAAGGAAGTGTCAGCCTGGGTTTGGGTGGCTGGTCCAAGCCTTGCTGGGGATTTATGGTGCACTTTGCCTCTCTATAACCCCTTCCCTGCTGGGCTACATTGAAGAACAGCTTTTCTGGGAGCACCAGCATTGAAAAGAAACTCCCTGCACCAGGCCATGAAGCACCCCGTGATCAGTCACTGCAGCTCTGAGGTTCTGACAGCACTTTGAATGGCAGAAATCAGCATTTCCCAGAGCCTTGCTTTGATGCCAGCATCACAACCATTTCCAAATCCTCCTTCAGGGAAATACCAGCCAGCATATCCTACCAGGCAGCCCTGAAGTCAGCCTCAGCATCTGCAGCTCCACAGCTCCACGGCCTTGCAGTCCCCAGGCGTGAGAGATGCTGCACCAAGGAAGGGGGCTGGATCAGGGAAGCCAAATCTGCAATGGGCAGGAGCAGGAGAAAAGAGGAAGCTGACACTGGCTAACAGCTGCAAAGAGAGTTGGGAATTGGTAACTGAGTCCAGGCAAAAAGCTTTGCTCACATTGAACTGATGTTGGAAGCAGCAGCTTGGCATTAAGGAATCCTCAGAGGAGCTTCCCACTGCCCAAATACACATGAACAAATGACACAAGTATAGAAGTTACATGTAAATGCAGGACAAAAGGCTGCAAGTTTCTGCTGAGGAGTTCAACCAGCTGCATCCTGCCCAGGAGGCCACCCATAAGGATGTAAGAACCTGGTTCCATAGCCATGACAAAGAGCCTTGACCAGGTCCCACCTGTGCCAGTGGCAGCCCTGAAGGTGACAGGGGATCTTTCAGGAGAGGATACACTCAGGGCATACCTCAGAGCAACCTCTTCCCACCTACCTGGGTAAGGCTGGGTGGGTTTCTCACCTGCCTGTGCTTCCCAGCAGCAGTGAAGCAGAGAGACAGGGCAGCAAGGCTCAGCCCTGCTCTGTTCATCCAGACATCTGCTATCATGATGGGACACTTGAAACGCTTGAAATAGCTGTTAACAACTAGAAAATGTGCTAAATGCACAGAGATCACCCACATGACCTGTTTATCTTACAAAGGGTTTCTCTGACTTCTGTACAGGACCCATCTGAGTGGCCAAAGGGCTGCCCAAGCTCCTGCTCTGCCTCACTCAGCCCATTCCTCACACACATTTTGTGTTCTACCCTTTATCCTGTCCCTGGGCAGCACATAGCAAAGCCCATCCCCATCCTCCTGACAGCCACCCTTGAGGCATTTCTCAGCACTGCTGAGGTGCCCCTGAGCTCAGGCTTCTCTTGCCAGGGCTGCAGCCTTTCCTCCTCACACACATGTTGCAGCCCCTCAGCATCTTGGTGTCCCTGCCCTGGCCTCTCTGCAGCAGTTCCCTGTCCCTCTGGAGCTGGGGAGCCCAGCACTGGACACAGGACTCCAGATGAGGCCTCAGCAGCTCTGGCAGAGCAGAGGGAGCAGAACCTTCCTGGCCCTGCTGCCCACATTCTTGATGCCCCCAGGCTGCCATTGGCTTCTTGCCCATGAGGGCACGTTGCTGCTCATGTTTATTTGCTGGCCACCAGCACTCCCAGGTTCTGCTGCTCTCCATTCCATCTTCTGCCACATCATCCCATTACAGCAGAGCCATGTTATGCACTGCTGTGGTTTCAGCTGCCATCCCTCTGCTCATGGTGAGCCTGGCAGCCCTCTGGCATGTGGAGATGATCCCAGGGAGCAATGGCTGCCTGCTTCCTCCACACTTCCCCTACAACCTCCTCCTTTTTCCTCACTTGTGCCTTAAATCTCATCAGTCCAGCCCTCAGGGTCACACTGAGTGGAGGAGACCCAATGTGAGCACCGTGTATGTGTGTGCAATAGGAAGGCTGAGTGTGAGCAAGCAGACCCAGCCTGCAGCCTTCCCTGCATGGGCATGAGGGGGCACTCCTGGCATTTGAGAGGTTAGTTTCATTTTCCCTTTGCAGTGGGAGCCAAAAAGCTCTTTCTTCTTGAGAAGCTTCCACCAGTGCTTAGACAGGGCTGATCCTTCCATCAGCTGGTGCAGTGCCACCCTGTAATTCCTGCTCAGCTTGGGTTTGAATGCAGAGACATTGATCTGCAGAACTCACGAAACCCCATGTGGGAATGCATGAAATCATATTGGATGGAGCAGGAAAAAGTCCATGACAACATCCATTTTCAGCCTTCTTTGTTCATCATGAGGAGAAAATAAAAGAGAGATATTTCTTTATGTCCCTTCAAGTCCCTGGGTGCAGTTACCATTCAGCCATGGCTGCTCACAGCCCTTTGCAGGCTGCTCTTCCTCTGGGGAAGCAGCAAATTGCAACTAGCTTTGCAGTATCTGCCCCTGCATGGGCAAAATCCCTGCTACAAATCATCATGAAATCATATTGCTCAAGGGTTATAAAACTCAGTGTGGAATGGTCTCGTGGTCAAAGCTCCTGACTGCGCTTTAGGGAACCTAAACTGACTCCCAAGTGCCACCTCAGGCTTCCCCTCGTGTCCTCAGGCAGCTCAGCTGTCCCCTCAGTACTTGTATTTCTAGGAGGTGACAGGATATAGGGTAATGGGCATAAGCTGGCACACAAACAGCTCCCCTGGCCCAGGAGGAGCAAGTCCTTTGGTGCTGAGGGGAGGGAGCCCTGGCCCAGGCTGCCCAGGGAGGGTGTGGAGGCTCCTTCTCGGGAGGTTTCCAACCCCCCCGGACACGTTCCTGTGCCTCCTGAGCCAGGGGCAGCTGCTGGAGCAGGGGCAGGGGCTGCAGCAGCTCTGCAGGGCCCTTCCCACCCCCAGCATTGGGGGATTCTGTATGCTCCCGCAGTAGAGCAGGCAGAAGTGTGGGGGATGGGCACAGACAAAGCTTGTGCTAAGCAGGCATCTGCCCGAGATGCTCTTCTCCCCTCTGCAGCCAAGAGGAAGTGAGCAAAGGCATTTATTGGCAATAAAGTCCATCTTGCCTGGAAGAATTCCTGATGTTTTCCAGATCTAGTGCTGCTCTGGGCCAGTACCATCCTCCCACTGGAAGTGATTTGCTCCTGAGTGGGTCCAGACATCTCCCAGCAAGCAGGCAGAAGCTCCTGATCCACCCCCTTGGCTCACTGCAGCACCTGGGCCCACATCTGGCTCCCAAGAGTCTTGGCCATTGGCAGATCCATGTGAACACAGCAGTGGCTGCTTCTGGCAGGGACAGGTCTTTGGGCCACAGGAGGAAACCTCTACACAGCCCCAAGTGCAGAGACAGCAGCTGTCCCCAGGCCTTGTGGAGCTGATGTCCTTGGAGGTGGTGGCTTGGATCACAGCAGCTCTGCAGCTGGGCTGTGCTGTACAGAGTATCCCAGGCTGATGTTGTCATGTCCCTGTCCCTGCTGCATCATCAGCTGATCACAGCCCACGCCTGAAGAGACCCAGCAGCACCCCAGGCAGCTGGTTGATGGGCTGCAGGAGCTTCACCTTCCAGGGGTGGTGGTGTGGTGACAGACTACTCTTACAGACCTGTGGTTTGTTGCCAGGGCTGCTTGGGTTGGATTTGAGAGCAGATATCCCCATAGCATGCTGATAGGTCAGGAAAACAGGCAGATGAGAAGATCCAGAACCATGACTCCCCCTCCATCACCAGCTACACACCTTCCCTGCCATGGGGAGTGGATAAATGAGGCCCCTGATTGAAGCCAGCTCCAGACAGACCCACCCCACTCCTCATAATTGCCATCACCCAGCTGTGGGCATCCTCTCTCTGCCTGGTGTGAAGGCTCAGGTCTCATTAACTAATGCTTTCCTTTGTGGCATTGGATCTAAATCCCTCACCAGTGCTCTCCCTGCTGCACACAGACACCCAGCACTACAGAAACACTGCAGCTGCTTTCTTGCTTCCAGCTTAGAAATGATGACGCTGGTGCTTCTTTCCCTGCTGCCACACAGTGTGCAAACAGATGTCCTGGGCCTTCCTGCACACCCTGCTGAACCTCCCTGGCCCATGGCTCCTCAAAAGCCCCCAGGACGAAAGTGGCCCTGTGGTCACAGCTGTTTTCTTGCCAGAGTTGGAGTAACTGTGAGGAATGAGCTCAGGGTGCTCCAGGGGCTGTGGCCACCAGGTCTGTGACATCTCTGCCCCATTTGGGGTGAACTCACAGCCGTGTGCTCTGATCAAAGCTCCCTCCCAAAACAAGCCCTTCATTATCCCAAACTCCTTGTGGTTTATTTTTAGCCTCTACTTTTCTTTCTTTCTTTTCACAGTGCTGAAAGCCATCACCTCCCCTCTCAGCAAAAAAAAAAAAAAAATCCCCATCCAACCCACTTATTCTGTTGCATAAAGGTTTAGATCCTGCTCACTTCCAGGGTGCAGAGTCCCACACCACACCTCATCTCAGCTACTGTCCTCCAGAGCTGCTCATCAGGAGAAAGCAGAAGCTTCCAGTGCTCCAGGCTGGGGCAGAGGGGGTGGAAAGCTGTGCAGGGAAAGGGCCTGGAGGGGATTTGTGCCAGTGGCTCAGCAGGAGGCAGCAGCGTGCCCAGGGGGGCAAGAAGGCCAAGGGCAGCCTGGCTGGGATCAGCAGTGGGGGGGCAGCAGGAGCCAGGGCAGTGCCTGTGCCCCTGGGCCCTGCTGGTAGGTACAACTGGGGAAGAGGCCAGAGAACAAGTCTGATGAGGAGCAGTTGGGGGAGCTGGGGTTATTCAGTCTGGAGGCTGAGGAGAGGAGTGATTACTGTCTGCAGCTGTGTGAAAGGAGGAGCTGGGTAGTTTGGCTCTTTTTCTCTAGCAATGAAAGACAGGTCAGGCTCTGCTCCCCAGTAACAAGTGACAGGACAAAAGGAAACAGGTTCAAGCTGCCCCAGGGGAAGTTGAGGCTGGAGCTGAGGCAGAACTGTTTCCCTGACAGGGGTGTCAGCCCCTGTGCCAGGCTGCCCAGGGAGCTGGGGCAGTGCCCAGCCCTGGAGGGATCCCAAAGCCGTGGGGCTCAGGTGCTGAGGGCCAGGGGTCAGTGCTGGGCTGGGACTGCAGCAACTTACAGGGCTTTTCCAATCAACATGATTCTATGATACATAAAGTAAGCTGTTGAGCCTTCCTGTGCCTCAGCTGCAGCCTGATGTGCTCCTGCCTCTGCCCTGGCTGCAGAGGACACCTGTGTGCAGGGTCACCCTCAGAGAAGCCCTAAACAGCCTGAGCCCTGTGTCATCCAGTGGCTCAGATCTACACAGTGCTGCTGGGATGATCCACACAGCCCCCAGCAAAACCCCTCTGCTTATCAAAACAAGGCAAGGCTGCCCTGTGGTTGGTGGCTCAGCACCAAACAATGGCTTAAATCACAGAGGCTGTGTATAAACAGCGGCATTGTCCAGATGAGGACAATGCTGAAAGGGCTCATAGCACTGCTAGCAAGCCAGGGGCAGCAGGTCAGCCCATGCAGCAGCTGCCAGGAGGCTGCTGTTAAACTGGCTGCTTCTCCAAGTAGCATCCTAGTGAGTGACCATAAAGCAGCCTGTTAGAGTAGAACATGGTAGTTTTGTCTCTCTCCTCATCTCAGGTAGGATCCAGGAGATGAGATAAACCCCTTCATGGGGTGATGAGAGGCTCTGAAGTGCTTCCATGCACGAATGTCTTGGGAGCAGAGCAGAGATGCTCCACAGGGTATTTGTGGAAGCCTACAGAGATGTCAGAGAACCCCAGGATGATGGAGTGGGAAGGGCCCTGCAGA
>WBNH01009158.1:0-26469 GCA_013401255.1 Urocolius indicus | reverse complement strand
TTTTTGTTTTTTTTTTAATATTCAATTTTTTAATACTATGGAGAAAGCGGCACCACTCTATACAGGTGAGTTTTCAGTAAAGCTTCTCTCCCAGCCATGTAGCAAAACATCAGAACAATGCATCACTGGTTCTTTTTTTTTTTTTTTTTTTTTTTTTAAAATCACATTNTTTTTTTTTTTTTTTTCCAAACCACAATTCTGTCACAATAAGGAATGAGGGAAGAATCATGCCTGAAAATCAAGTTGCTACACCATGAAAAAAAGAAATTCCAGAAGACCAGTCTGGGGAAGCTGGGTAACTCAGCATCTGACCACGAGCCCTCTTCTCTATCCTGTCTCTAAACTTGCCTTGTATTCAGGAGGTCACAGACACCAGTTTCACCCACTGCACAATGATGAGGTCAAAAAGCTGATAGCATTGCAGTGGCAGACCTCAAGTTTCTTCATGATGATGGAACGTGATTTTCTCCAGAACACAACACACATAGACAAAGGCAGTGTACCTAGAATTTACAAATTCTTGGTGTTAGTTTGAGTGGAGACATTTTGCCTTCATCAGTTCTCCTGTTAGCTGCACTGAAGACAGCTCACACAGACCATTAACCTACACATTTGATTTGACCTTGACCAGGTCTCTCCTCTTCAGCAAAGCACATGGAAGAAATCATTCCTCTGTCACTATAATATTATTAAAAGTGCATTTACTTTTTGGGGAACAGATACATCCAAATTCAGGCTGATAATCAGACACAAACATTTCAGCAGTATCCTCATCTGAATGGATACAATGATACATTCTCTGTAGTGGATCCCTACAGCTCAGTCACCTCACCAGAGGCACAAAAGAGCATTTGAGTATCTCCAAACCAGTTACACCAGTTTCTTCCAGGGAATACTCCTCAGAGGAAGAGCTGGACTGGACTAGCTGGCACTGCTGGATGGCTTCACTTCTCCGTGTTGCCAAGCAAGCGCTTGCACATCCCACTGAAGTTAACAGGCTCTGCACTTGCTGACAATCGGAAAATAGGACAGCTGGTCTTGCTAGCATTGAATTGTTAGAAAAGAAAGAAAGAAAAGGATAAAAACCAAAATAAATTTTTAAAAAAACCCCAACACTGTTCTCCCCTTTTGCATTGTTTTAAACCACTTTTCCAAAACAGACATCACTGTGATAGCATCTTTGTCCAGGCTGTAAATCAGTAGTAAAGAGATGAAAATTCAGTCCAGAACTCTTAATCACACCACCTAAGAGAAGAAGATAAAGAGCAAAGGGAATTGGACCTCAGTCTCAGCCTTGCACTCTGGCAGATTTCAAAAGGATAACCATCAGAAAATTGGCCATTAAAGAGAAGTATCTGAGTGCCTGTCAACAGATGGGAATGCATCGCCAACGACCCTGGGCCAAACTACCAGAAGTATCTCAGTGGTTCAGGAAGATGTCACAGCTAATCTCAAGGCAGACAAAATACCTAAAAGCAGTAAGTAGGTTAGTGCTCCATGGTCTAGAGCCAGCAGCAAGGCACAAATGACCCACACAGATTCAGGCAGAGTCCAAGCAGCACTTTGATTTCAGAAAAGTCCTCAGACAACGCATACATGCTCTAAGACAGTGATTTATCTAACACCCAAAAAGGTAAAATGGAAGATTTGGGGGAACAGAGCAGATGGAGCACAGAACTGCAATGGAATACAGAAGGATAGGAGCATCCACGTACCTGATAGCACAAGTCAGCTATTTTTAAAGAGATTTTTGTGTGTGTTGTTGGTATGTTTGTGAGGGCATTCTTTGACTTCATGGGATTTTTTTTCCATGCTCTGAAACCAGCATGTGGGGAGAACAGAGCAGAGATGGAGGAGTGAGGAGATAAGAAGACGACCTCTGCAGTCTCCCTCCCCTCTTCATCCTTCCACTTTTCTCATTGTTCAAGTACTAAATTTGGCTTAAGCTGGAGGGAAAGGATATCAAGTGCCTAACAAATACTCTGAAGGAGAAAATGGCTAAATTGAATTTTCCTGTAACGTGGCAGCAAGCTGGTGAAGACCTGCTGTGCTGCTCCACGCTGCCCTCCGGCAGTGTCCCGCAGGCACCCAGCTGCAAAGATGAGCCCTGCTCTGCACTAAGATGATAAAATGACAAAAAATAAACTCAGCAGGAAAAGAATCCACTAAAATAAACAATCAGGAATAATAACACTGAAAAGAAAATCTTTGGATTAAAAGTTAATGGTAGTTAGCCAATGGGCACTGGGACTGCAGGGCTCCTGCATACCCATGGGGAGACTTGCTGAAACAGAGGGGATGCAGAGGATGGGTGCAAGAAGGCATTGGGGAGATATCTCAGTATCAGATATGGAGATATCATAAACAGGGAAGATTTTCATCCACCAATCCTCAAGCCCTCTGGTGTTGACTCTGTGTGAAAAATTTTGGATTTACCGAAGTGGATCCATTTTCTTTGACTTCAGTTGAATCAAGATTTTACCCTGCCAAACATACCAACAGTAAATGGCTTAGAGGGAAAATGTCACATATTAAAAGAAAAAGATAAATATTCCAAAGAACAAACCAAATATAGTTCCTTAATTCCCATTGAGGGAAACGTGTGTAACAGGAACATAGAGAGCATTTGATTTATTCTAATAAAAGACATCTGTATTTCCATCACAGCACTTGTCTTTCACAGAATCACAGAATCTTAAGGGTTGGAAAGGACGTCGAAAGATCATCCAGTCCATATCCCCTGCCAGAGCAGGACCAGCTAGAGTAGGTCACACAGGAACTCATCCAGGTGTGTTTTGAATGTCTCCAGAGAAGGAGACTGAACAATCCATCTGGGCGGACTGTTCCAGTGCTCTCTCACCCCCACAAGTGAAGAAATTCTTCCTTGTATTTCTTTGGAACCTCTTATGTTCCAGCTTATACCCATTGCCCCTTGTCCTATCATTGGATATCATTGAGAAGAGCCTGGCTCCATCCTCCTGACAGCCACCCTTTACATATTTGTAAACATTAGTGAGGTCACCCCTCAGTCTCCTCCAAGCTCAAGAGCCCCAGCTCCCTCAGCTTTTCATAAGGGAGATTCTCCACTCCCTTAATCATCTTTGTGGCCCTTTCCCATATAATCACAGAATCATTACAGTTGGAGAAGACCTTTAAGATCACTGAGTCCAAGCACTCACCTCACACTGCCAAGCCCATCACTAAACTAACCCATGGCCCTCAGCACCTCAGACCAACAGCTGTCCTTCACCCGCCCCAGTAACACACTTGTGACTGTCATTTACTATTCTGTTCTGATTTTTAAAATTAAAAGGAACACTACTAGTTGAACTGCACACATATTTGCCTCAGCCAAATGGGCTTTACTGTTACTAATATAGAAACACTTTCCAGTGCAAAATGGAAAGAAAAAAAAGGAAAAAATATTTTTTCCAGATTTCACTTTTCATCGTCATTATGTGTGAATTGATGCAGGATGGCCAGCCACCCAGTCAGTGTCCCTGTATATTTATCAAGGACATCAGCAGGAGAGAAAAAATCCACAGCTTTAAGCCTATAAAATGTAACTGGAAATGTTCTTGTTAATGGGAGGGCAACAGGCCTCAGAACATGAAATTATTATAATCTGATTCTTGAGCCTGATTAGATCTCAAGTAGATGTCTGCCTTTAAGTCACAACCAGGAAACAGCTGATGATTTCAGGGGTTAGGTATTTTCAGCATGGGCAGGTACATCCATCCTGGAGGACACAGGGAACGGAGCAGGAATCCTGACACCTCCTGGCTTGGGAAGCTAATGAGGCCCATTTGGCAGCACCAAACATTTTCACATGGTCAAAACAATGCAATTTCCTCCAAAGTCTCCAAAGACAAAGCCAAAGAGCTCTCCTGCAGTAGCTGCCAGTAGAGCTTGGACTACATACTCAGTGTTGGTGAGGCTGCAGCTTGAATACTGTGTCTAGTTCTGGGACCCTCACTACAAGAAGGACATGGAGGTGTTGGAGCGTGTCCAGAGTGAGGCAACAAAGCTGGTGAAGGGTCTAGAGAACAGGTCTTATGAGGAGTGGCAGAGAGAGATGGAGATTTTTAGCCTGGAGAAGAAGAGGCTGAGAGGAGATATGATCACCCTTTACAATTACCTGAAGGGGAGTTATAATGAGGTGGGGATTGATGTCTCCAGTAATGAATGATAGAATACAAGGAAATGGGCTCAAGTTGCACCAGGGGAGGTTTAAATTGGACCTTAGGAATAACTTTTTCACCAAGAATACTTTTTCAATACTTTTTAACCACAACCATTAAGCACTGGAACAGGCTGCCCAGGGGGTGGTGGAGTCACCATCCCTAGAGATATTCAAAAGACGCATAGATAATTTAGTGATGGACCCAGCAGTGTGAGGTGAGTGGTTGGACTTGACCTTAAAGGTCTTCTCCAACCGTAACAATTCTATGATTTTACAGGATCACAGCCACCATCCTCAAACAAGGGTAGGTAAGACTTTGACCACCAACCGGAGGTTACTATCTAGCAGCAAGGTTCCTTTCTTGGATACAATAACAACATGATTACTGGAAGGCTGTCCAGAGAAGCAATTAGAGCATAAAATCATATAATTACTCCCCACATGTGCATGTTTGAGGCTCATAGGTTTGTGTGGTAGAAGTTGTCTTTTTAGTGGGGGAGGATTGCAGTTTTACAGTGCCAACTGAGGAATGTGGCGGTGCCATGAGGAAGAGTCAGGGCAGGGGTGTTTGCTTCAATTCTGGGTTACAGTTTTGTTTAGAAAGGAGCATAAAATGAAATGGGACACACATTAAATGGGTCAAAAATTTACTTTTGATATTTCTAGGGATCTAGTTTTGACCTTAAGTTATGGTAACTGTGTGTGTGAAGAGTTGGTGCTACAAGAAAGACAGGACGGTCTCTTATAGCTTTAACACTTACCAAAGTAATGAAAACATTAAATAAACTGTGCTGGCATATACCTAATTGAGAAAAAAAAGAAAGCAAATAATTGTTTTAACTCATCAGTTAATCTTTCAGTAGTTTAGGAAGATTGTTCTTCTGAAGCATTTTAGATAGGTACTACCATACTTGTCAATGAATTTTTCTAATATCTCCATGTCATTGCAGTCATCTGAGAGCAATTACCAAAAAAAACAAACTCGTTAACAAAAACTCATCAAATAGCCCAAAGTCCAAAATAACTGCTAGCAGTTATCAGCCAGAACAACGAGGAGGAACAAATGGTTTTGGAAAAAAAAAAAACGCAAGTAACTATTCTGAGCAAGGGTTCAGGAAGGCCCAGCACCCCTTGGCCACTTTTAAGGACTGCCTAGCCACAATTATCCAGTGTCTGGTAAGAAAGCCACAGGTTCTTGGAAAATGGAGAGGACAACCGATGAATGTGAAGGGAAATACAACACAGAACTCTTGCATGTCCTTCCATCAGTCTGGCCACTGGTCAATCACACCATGATAGGTAACATGTTATGATTACTAATTTAAATACCATCAAACTATATACAGCATCGCCAAACCAGCACCATCAACTACAGATTTCAGACAGACAGATTTCATGATATAACTTAAGCAAGGAATCATGCAAGGAAGCACAGCTAGCCATTTCAGACATACTGATTAAACAGCTACAAGAATTTAATGTGGCTGAAACAAAACATTGTTTCCTTTACTTAAAAAACCCTCTTCAGGCAGTAACTTTTGTGGGCAATTCAGCCTGAGGCAGCCTCCAGCACAGCAAATTTCAGCCCAAGTGGTTAAAGCTTGCCAAAGCTATAAACCACCCTCAATAAAAGTGTTATGGCAAGACCTGTCAAGTAACCTCAATTCTGGATGATCTTAATCCTAATAGTTCCCCAGGTGCACAGAATATTGTTAAACACCCCCCACTGTAGCATCAGCTCTTCTACCAGGAATGCAAGGGCTCACTTGATCAATCTCTTACATGACGGGAACCCAGAAAACTCTGAATTCAACCTACTCTGCCATGAGAAAGCCCAAGTCACTGTGAAAACTCTGTCCCCAAGGTGGCCTGGGCTGGCAGGAGCCATGATGTGGCCCAGGGAGGGCTCACCTCTGCCCTCTCAGGAGCTTCTCCTGCCACCAGCAGGCTCTGTGGGGAGAGGGTCCTTCCCTGTAGGCTCCTTCTCCAGCACTCAAATCCTTCCCTCACCTGAATGGAGGTTTTTCAATAGCCAGTGCCATTCATGACATTTTCTGCATCTTTTTTTTTTTTTTCCCATTTGCTCCCAGCTTTGGCAGGGCTTTAACAGCACACTGTCTGAAATGTACTTTCTGTTGCTCTTTGGATATGACACACACTATCAACCACTGAATAAAATATAGAGAGTGAAGCCGTGAGTAGCAAGAACTCAACTTTGCTTTCCCAGAAATACAATTTTGCTTGTATGTTCTTATTTATTTTTCAGACAGTGGCAAGTTAAATCTGCCTCAGATTGGCCCACCTGATATAAATTAACCCCCATTTCCACACATGATTTATTTTGCTTTCATCTTCTCAAATCCATCTGAAAACACACACGCAGTAAAATCAGGTTTTGCAAACTCTAAGTCTGGTATAAATCTTTTCATCCAGGCTGATTTTAATACTGTACTGAAAACCCTTCTCTCAGCATACCAATGCTTCTCTGCAGCCCCTGCAATGTGAGCACTGCAGCACACCGTTACTACATGAAAACCTGGAAATCAGACCAACTAAAATTGGGCTATAGCAGCTCCCATTATTCCACCTAAAAGAAAAGCTCTCTAATATCACCAGATTCTTGCCACAGGTTTATTTATTGGCTTTTTTCCTCCATGTGTGTGCGTCTAAGAAGAGACTTATTTCTCTTCTCTATGCACATTCCCAGTAAAACATAAGTTGCTTTTTTAAACACATTGTCATTTTTCCTCTACATGTTTCAGTTCCCCAGTGCTTTAACTTCATCTTTTTCCCAGAGACTTGGGACCAGAACACAGCTGCTGTTGCTGTTTCCAGAGAGCAGTTTCAACTCCACATGTCAAAGAATATATTTACTAAATACATTGGTGGTAGCTAGACACCCCTCTCAGCTGGTGCAGAGAAACAGAAGGTTCCTGACCCATTGCAGACCTTGGGAGGACACATTTCACCTAACAGAGATGGGTTTTTTTCCCCACCAGTAATTCTAAAAAGCGTCTGGACAAGCAGCCTATAGCGATGGGGAACCTACAGCTGGAGTGACTTCAGCAACCAGATGACCTCAGTTTGGGCACATCTGCTGCAGGCACAGGGTGTTGCAGGATCAGGCAGCTGAGTCTTCACGTCATGGGAACTAATATGCAATAGAGAAAGAATCAAGACTTGCATGCCTGAACACTAGTTTAACATTCAGATCCAAGATTCTAAAGATAAAAGACGTATAAAGTTTGTCTCAATCCAGGGCATTAATTATACAACACTGGTTGTATATTTCATGGCAGGGGTTGTACACCCTCCCTGAGCCTGTGATCTTGTGTACTAACTTCACAAAGTCCTTTGCTTTCTGAGAAAAGGCACAAATTTCCACATCCCTCTGTAATGAAGCAGTTTGAAGCTGCTTGAGACTGTGGTCTGCTCGCCCCAGACTCCAAGCTCGCTGAGCGTGCCGGAAGGGGAGAGGAAATTGAAGCTTTATTGCAAATTTCAAACAGAAGAAATTTGCAGCCTGATGACTCTCTCAGGCCTCTTTCAAAAGCACACTGACAGATGCCTGCAGAGAAAGGATATTTACATTTTGCACATAAAATTCTTTATCCTCAAACCACTGAAATAAGCTCAATCTCTTATTTTGTTACCAGCCTCCCCAGAGTCCAAACCAGATGCCTTAAGCTACGATTCTGCTTTGAGGGATAACCTTTCTTTGCCAACTCGTTGGCAGAAGCTGGAACAGCACTTCCTAACGACACACGAGCGACAGCACATTGGCTCATCGCCTCGGCGTCCCACCACCACTATGCCTACCTGTCACCAAAAAGCTGCACCGGCCCGCGCCTGCCTCGTTGATGATGTTGCAGTTATAGATGCCGTAGCTGTCGCGGGAGAGGCTGCTGACAGTGTACTCGGTGGAGTCCTGCATGTCAAATTGGCCAGTGCGCAGCAGCTTGCTGCCCAGGCGCCACTCATAGGTCAGCACCCGTGTGGGATATGCCCTCAGCACCCGGCAGCTCATAGTGATGCTCCGGCCTTGGCCTTGGCGGATCTCCAGGAAGGTGGGCTCCACGGCAGGGGGATCTGTGGGAGACAGAAAGGGAGAGCAGGAGATTCAGAAGTGAATTCACATGAGAGATAAACAGCACTGCTGAAAGGCTGGAGCACCTCAGAATGAACTGGCACAGGCCCCTCACTATGAGAGGGACACTGAGGGGCTGGAGCATGTCCAGAGCTGAGCAACGGAGCTGGGGAAGGGGCTGGAGCACAAGTCTGATGGGAGTGGCTGTGGGAGCTGAGGGTGTTCAGCCTGGAGGAGGCTGAAGGGAGACACGACCACTCTCTACAACTCCTTGGCAAGGTGGGGGTCGGTCTCTTCTCCCAAGTAACAAGTGACAGGACATGAGGAGACAGCTTCAAGTTGCCCGAGAGGAGGGTTAGATTGGAAGAACTCTTCCCTGAGAGGATTGTCAGCCCGTGTCCCTGGCTGCCCAGGGAAGTGGGGCAGTTCTCATGCCTGAGGCTATTGCTGAGGGCCATGGGTTAGTGGTGGGCTTGGCAGGGTAAGGAGAGGGGTTGGACTTGATTTCAAGGGTCTTTTGCAACCAAAACAATTCTATGATTCTATGATCCATGAGAGGAGAACTCAATAAGGTAAGTATCCAACCTCGACTGATACCGATCAGCTAGTCCCAGCAATGTAGACATCCAAACAGTGTATTCTGCTCATTAATGTTTTCTGCTGAGCATTTACAGATGCTGTACCGATTCACCAGTGTTACCACTCAAGATGCAGTGAGAGGTGTCAGCAACTCAGGAGGCTCTGCCCTCCCAAGTCTCACAGAGGAACTACAGATTCCAACACACACAATTTTCAGAAAGAGGTAAGGAGGAGAAAGAGATAAAAGCTTTGACTTGCTATAGACAAGGTGCACAGGGCAACAATGACAGCGGTACAGAGCTGAGGCAGTGACTCTGTGTTCAGCAGGGACCTAACTTTGCAGTGGCAGAAGATGGATCAATGAAGCAGCACAGACACTTCTCCACACCCCATCCCAGCAGCTGCCTTTGGGCTTTAAAACCCACAAAATCGTGTGTTAATCCTTTCTATTCATTCAGGTGGTAGTTTTCATACTCCAGTAAGCACATAATGGGTTATTTTCCCATAACTTGAATTAAACTGCATTTTAAATAATTTAGATTTGCAGATACAAACTCTGGCAGACTTTTGATTCCAGCAAAATACAGAATAAATAAAATATAGCCAACATAAAGTGTATGCAAAGCACTAACTTCACCCTCCCATTTGCCTTTTGATAACTTAATCATTGCAGAAGAATAAGATGAATAACCCAGACAGAATAATGTTGGCACTCAGCTCTTGTCAGCACAGCTATTTAGATCCAGGTAACATCCATGAAAAACCTGCATGTGTTTGCAACTGCATGAAAATAGTGAGTAATGAGACACTCTGGCTTTTTAAAAAACACAGCTCATTTTTTAGACCATGGGAAAAAAGAAATCAAGAAGCCTCCTGTGCCAGTAAGATACATGAAATCTTTGCATCCATATTAAAAGAGCTGTCTTATGAAACATAAAACTATAAAATCTTTGACGAGCTCTGCAAGAGAACGATTTTCACAGAGTACACACTGTGCACCTTTCAGAAGACGCTCTCTTTTACCATTTTCACTCCAAGAGGAACTTGTTCTCAGGTTCTTCATCAGGTATCTCCATCACAGATACCAATAACCTTCAGACTCTTTATATTTAATTCCCCACAGAAAGGAAGCTGTAAACAGATTCCTTCAGCTTCTGTAAATTAGGAACCATGCTTGCAACGTGTACTGCTGCTCATCACCTCTTGCTTAGACAAGAATCCAGCTACACACAGAGAAGCTGAAATTAAGGTGAATTTTGGAGGCTGTAATATTAAGACAACACTGCTTAGAGCTCATGACATCCAGCTATCACATTTGCAGCTCATTGCAATAGTCAACACTTATTGCATATTGTGAACCAAGTTTGGGAGGACTGGAAGAGGACTTCCATGATTTAGCAGCAAGGTGAGCAGTGGTAAAAGTGGTGAACAACATCAGAGGCAGGATACAGGGCTCAAAGGTACAGGATGATGAAAAGGCAGATGTTACTTCCAAGGACAATTGCCCCTGACTGATATTCCTCCACAAACAGATTGATGGAGAAGAGATGACATGGAAACTACTGATCTGAAACCCTGTCAATCCCAGCCTTATCTTTCCTCTTTGTAGATTAAATATCATATGGCTTTGTCTAATTTTGAAGCCAGATTCTTCATTGGTACATGGACTACAGTACAGCCACAAATAACAGCAAACAAAAGACCAGAAATCCTAAATCCGCCATACTACAATCTTCTTTCCATTAAAAATATCCACCAATTTTGTGTCATCACACAATTTTATCACAGCATGACTCTTCTTTGTGTCCAAGTACAGAATAAAAAAATGAAGGAAGGTCAATTTGTAAGAAATTCCACTAGTCTCTCTCTGCAGCCTGATGTTTGCCCTTTCAACACAACTCATTAGTGTCTTCATCTGCCCCATACCATACAAATTTTCCACCTTATTGTGCTTCACTAACAATTTCTCAAGGCAGTCGCTTTACAGGCTTAAAGGTAAGAGTTATTCTTGGAAAGGAAATGTGCCAGATCTCCACTTTCTTCTAAGGGAGAGCTGTTAGCCAGTCAAGCCTAACTTGTCTTTTACAGGTTCTTCTTAAAATTATCCTTACTTTCCAAATATCTTTTAAATCCTGATACAGAAGAGATATCAGAGAAATTACTAAAAATGTTTAGTAGCATTTACTATCATCCAATCATTTCTCTGCTCTGAGAACCAAGCTCTTCAGGTTTTCTTTCCATTTCAGATGTGCTACTTCCAAATCCAGAACCTCCTCAGCCCTGTTGCCTTTACCCTCACAGCCAGCACCACAATAGACTTTCAAATTCAGGTAAAATTATCACCAACTTTGAGCCAACAGAGATTAGCCCACAACGAAATGCAATGTAAGGATACTCAAACAGCACTTGACTGAAGATACTCCTGGCCCAGCATCCTCCACCAATCCCCAATGACTGGGAGAAGGGGAGAGCATAGAGGGCATTAGAGAGGTTTGGACAGGAATTTTCTGAAAGCTGGATGATGTGATAAATAGCCTTTAATGGATTATTTTCATATCATTTTCTCCCATTACTTATAAGCTCATTTAATACTCAAACATCCAAAACGTATCTATAAGTTGTAATAATGCCCTTTTCTTGTGTTTGTTTTGCTATGTCCATGTGATGTACCATATTCAGTGAACAGTAGTTCTCTGTTCACCTCTCCGTGGCAGCTCTGCTTTAATGATTTTTAGCATATATTGGTATTCAGTCTCTTCTTTCTTCCTCCCCTGGTTTATTTACTTAACAGGTACTTTAGCCTTATAAATAGCTTTTAAATGAAAGTTTCCCCTGCCTTTAAGGTCAAAACAGTCTTTAAAATACAGAATTTCCATCTATCCATGAGCAGATGATACCCAGTGACAGAAACAGAAAATTAACTTTGGTTGCTCATTTCAGAGGTACATTTTAGCATGTAATAACTTTAATGGAAAAGGAGAGGGATAATAAAATCCCAACAATATATGTCAGTAGCCAGAGCTAACATTTTATTTTTTGGGGGTTTTGTTTTTACAAGATAGTCGCTTTCCAACTACCAAAAGTGCTGGTGTCTTGAGAGTAATGATGCTCAGAAGGAAACTTGCTCCATAGCTGTTTGGAACTTAGATGTCTTTAATTCATTTGCATTAGTTCTTCCCCAAGGCTTTGGCAATTTGATTTAATTTACTTTGCTGTACTTATTCCTAACTTTCATAATTCTAGTATTAGTTTTTGAAAAATATATAACAAAGCTGCAAAGGGAGTACAGTTCACTCTCTTAAACAATTATCTTTGGGAAGCAGTCTGAAGTTAAAACAGGCTTTATGTTAGTGTTTAATGAATTTTTTAGCCTAAATACATTCACGTCTTAAGGATTATAAAACAGAAAATGAAGGCTCCTCATTTATCAAGAGAAATGACAGTAAGGATACTTGTTTGTTTCAAACCAGACAGATGCTCTTCACGGTGTGGATCATACCACTATCTACATTGCAAGGTTTGTTAAGAAGAAAACATACCATTCACTGGATTTATTCTGACTCTGTGGCCTTGAGCAGTGACTGCACCTGCTGATTTGGTTTCTCCAATTTGCATTCTCACCTAAGCAAATTAATCACCTTCTCTCTCCCAGCTCTAGCAACAGGAATAGATATGAAAACCTCTGCTTCAGTTTCTATTGTATTTGTGGCCATTTTTTATTTGGTTCACTCAACAGAAATGTTATTTGAACATCAATCTACATAGGCTACAGAGGAAGAGTAATATTAAACTATATGTGGAGCAGGATTTGCACCACAGAAAACAAGACCAGAAATTGATAAATCATATCAGGTTACACCATTTAAAGAGGGTGTTGAGAGTCCAGGTGGGCAGGAGAACACACTGCTGCCTTGCAAGTGGGACTGCATCTGAGGAACAGCTCTAAAGGTGCCAAACCACAGCATGTGGAAAATGCCAGCGCAGCCGAGGCGATGTCAGCAAGCGCCGGTTCCAATATCTGATTGAAACATACTGTAAATTTATTTATTGCCTGAGGGATGTGCAGCAGAAAGTCAGAGTCATTCCAGCTTAAAAAGGCAGTCTTTCTTCTTCGCTTTTCTTTTCTTTTTCTTTTTCCTAAAGTTATTGAGGGCACATTTGCCTGTGAGGGAAAGTTACTTGCTAGGATTTGTATCCTGCCTGGTAATGACAGCTTGATCTAGGCAGTCAATTTTATTTTTTTCTGTTTTGTGTCTATGCCTGTACCTCTGATAAATCATGCCCAGGCTCTGAAGACTGTTTTCAGGAAAACTGAGTGGCATTTCTTCAACTTCCAGCAGAGGCAGCACTTTGTCTCCCAGGTCACAGCAGTGAGAATTTTATAGGTTGCAAAGTAGATAATTACATATTATACAACATATTATGTTGCAATAGGGTTTGTGTGCATGTGTAACAACAAAAATTTAAAATCATAAATATATATGTATAAACATACCTGAAATTAGTTCATGGGTACTTGTTGTCTGATATGTGCTTTTATAGATTAATAAGAGCCAAAATAACATATTTAATATCTACTCAAATATTTTAATGGGTTTTACCTTCCTCCAATATCATTTGTTCTGAACCTTAAAAAAAAGGAAACCTGTATACTTTTGTTTGATATACAGCTCTGCAGACTTCCTCAGTGAAGATGCTCAGACAAACTGCACTCCTGGGCTCCTCGTAGCAGTCAGTCAGTGGACTTGACAGTAAAGCTCTCTTTTTCTCCTTTTTTTTATTTAATTGTAACAAGATATCATAGTAAAGTTTTTAAAAACCTCCCAAGCTGCCATGATTTAGAGGGCAGTGGTGTAGACGTGGAGTCTTCTTGTGTGTTAGTGAAGGACTTGAAGACAGGAGATGGAAGAAAAGGAGACCTGCTGAACTGGCAGTAACTGGGATGTCATCAGATGTTGGTGAGGGCACCCAAAGGCACCCGAACATGTGCTGCTCACCTTGACGAGCAGCACAGAAGACTGCAATGCTGGGGGCATCATTGGGGACTTAAAGCTGAATCAGGCTAAGAGCAGCTGGAGAAGAATACTGCAATATTGACGAATTGGTCACAAACTCCACACATGTAAATAATTCAGTAGTTGCAAAGGAAAATCCTGTTTCCTAAGGAAGTCCAGTCCAGTGGAGCCCAACCAAATGCTGCCTTCCAGGAAGCAAATCTTGGGGCTGCTATGACATGTCTCAGTGTTCACTAATGGTTCAAATGTCCAGCAATGTCTGGAGTTAACCGAAAGGAAGAGGCACAGTGAAGGTACCATACAACAGGTTTAAGGTGAATGTCAGGAGCTATTCCTTTTGAGAAAGTACTGCAGCCATTTGGACAACTCATTCCCATTTTTTGGTCTAGAGGTTAAAGTCAGAACAGTCAGACCCGTCCGGGCATGATACGCCTACGAGCAGTTGTTAAAAGCAGTGGTGGGAATAAAGCCTCCAGCAGATCACTAGATGCTGAAACATGCTGGGCCAAGATCACTCTATTCATCTGCACTGCAGGACTCATTACGATGCTGGCAAAGCCTTACATGATTTCCACCCCTCCACAGTCGTTATTCCCACATCTCTCCATCCTCCAGCTGTTCTTTCCGAGCGCCTCCAGCTATTCTGAGGATTATTTTCATATGCAACTGAAAGCTAAAATGAAATGGCACTTTGAGCTTTCCAGGTCCTGGTTTTATTTAACGCAGTAGAAAACAAAATATCACCAAAAAATGATTTCCAATCAGCTTCCTGGCTACCATGGAGAAGCAGTCAGACTGATGGCAAAGGGCTGGAGAGCATTCTTGGTCCAACAGTGCTCTCTTCCAAGGGATTTGTATAAATACTCAACCAAGACCATTAAACTGCTCTCAACCCAGCTCTGCTAAAACAAACTACTCACTAAACCCCCTCTGATGATAGCTACGGATGCGCCAAGCAGCGTGGCTGGAAGCTGGCAGCAGCTCTGCCTCCAGCATCCACCCTCCTCTGCCATGCTGCTCCACTGATGAATCCACTAAATCCACAGGACTCTTTTCTCAGGAGTCACAGGAAGGAGAAGCACAATCACCTACCTGTCTGCTCTGTTAGGAGACGCTGGAGAGCTGTCTTTTCTTCAGGTACTGCAAAAGCTATATGAATCAGACCTCTCTCACTGCCATATGAAAACACTCTCCAGTATAAGAATGGTGGACGCATTGCCCAAATCTATGCAAGTAACCTATTCAGTCCTTAAAAATCTCGCTGTTATCCCTTTGCACAGACAGGGCACAATCTTCATGAAAACGCCTCCAACAGCTTCCAGAAGTAGCTGGATAATAGAGTATTTGAGCCCCACTCTATCTGAAGCTAAATGCCCACTGCATTTTTCTAGATAAATAAAAATCAAATAAACACATTTAAAAATATTAATAAGCCCCATAAACTGTAAACAGCATTACTATTTAAAGATAACTATTGTGGGGTTTGGTATCAGAACTGAGGTTATGGGACATAATATTCCCTTAGCTCACGTAGGTAAATTAAAAAATAAAGGCTCTATTTTGTGAAGAAGTCAAGAGATTCTAATCATGCTGAAGACTTAGGCAAAAAAGAATCCTGAAAATACTCTTTTGAGGTGATGGGAGTCTTCCTACAGCACTGGCCTTACGGATCTTGCTTGGTCTTTCAACGAGATAGAAAGTTCAAAGGAATTTGAACAGATTGTAAAAGTACACCTCAGAAATCATGTATTTCTGAAATCTAGTCAAATCTGTGGTTTTACTTTGCTGCTGAGTTGGACGTGGAGGTGACTGGGTGAAACTTGATGGCCAGGACATAGAGAAGAAAGACTCCACAGCCAGAGAGCTTTAGAAAATCCAAGCACATAACGTTTGTGATCCCCATGAAAATCATAACAATTTTCAAGCCAAAGCCCTTATTCAGATACTACAACCTTGGGTAATGGATTTATTTCAGTGACATGAAAATGTTATGTCCAGAAATAGAAAAAATCATTTGCACATCTACTCATAAATTAAAATAGAATTGCAAAACCAGCATGGAAGCTAACTAGTATTCAGAAAACAGCCCTGTGCTTGTCAAAGGGCATCCCTATTTGCATGGAACTGAGCTTTCCAGATGTGACACCACCAAAATTTTCTGAATGTTGATGACCACGGGGCAGTACTCGGAGCAGGTGCCCAGCTGGCACACATAGCCAGGACACTGTGGGTTTTGACAAAAGTACAGTTATGGGTGTCAGCTGAGTGTCTGTCCCAAGCTCTTGTTCAATTTCTGCTTGCTTTCCCAGAAATCCTCATAAAGGAGTTTTTAAAGATCCTTTTCTTGTTGCGAGACTACTGAAAAATATTTTTAAAACCTCTGTTTGGAAACAAAAAAGGACAAGGAAAGATTGTTGTCTGCAATAGAACTATTTCAGGTACATTTTCACTACAGTAAAACCTGATTAATAAAAAGAAATGTAGAAAGCTGAATAGGGAACTGCAGGAGAGAGGCCAGTGCAGGGCTACCAAGATGCTGAGGGGATTGGAGCATCTTTCTGAGGAAGAAAAGCTGTGGAACCTGGGGCTGTTCAGCCTGGAGAAGAGAAGGCTGAGAGATGACCTTATCAATGCTCATAAATACTGAAAGGACATATCTTGAGAAGATGGGGCCAGTCTTTTTTCTGTGGTGGCCAGTGACAGAACAAGGATAACAAGCAAAAGCTGGAACACAGGGTGTTCCACTGGAACAGGAGAAACTTGTTTGCTATTCAGGTGAGGGAGCTCTGGCCCAGGCTGCCCAGGGAAGATGTGGAGGCTCCTTCTCAGGAGGCTCCTTCCAAACCCACCTGGACATGTTCCTGTGCCCCTTGAGGGGAATCTGCTTTAGCAAGGGTTTGGGCTGGATGAGCTCTGCAGGGCCCTTCCAACCCCCACCAGCCTGTGATCCTATGAATTGATAAAATCCTGCCACGCTGGCAGTGAGCCCACCAAACAGTGAGTTGGCTGTGCAAGCACTTCTGGTTTGCTGTCAGGTCTATCTCCCTGGGCTGTCACATCCACCTGCATTTCTCTCCTGTGGTTGCATTCCCATTGTACACTCTTTGGGGCAGGATCTGGTTTACAGAGTAACATGGCTGTCACCCACACAGCATGACACCGCCACGACAGTGACTACAACTATCTGATACCATGCTAATAAATGAAATATGACAACACAAACAGCGACAACAATTTTCCTCCTAGTGTAGCAATACTCTGTGTGTCTGAATTCAGCTTATAAGCAGTAATTACTCTGGGTAAAGGAGAATGAGAGGTGCATTGACTTCGCATACACAGATCTCTGCAAGCAGAGAGGAAGATGCTGAGGATTATATTGCAGCCACTCAGGTAATTAGATCTATTTATTTTTAGGTTACACTGGTAAATTTATCAGCCATACTCACACATAAAGGGGCAGATAAATTAAAAAAATCTTTCGTTCCCTAGCTTTTTTATTTTTAAAGAAAATAAATAAAAGCTTTTTCTCCTACTGAAGCTGAACTTCTCCAGAGGATATTCTCCCTTTCAGAGGATGTTATAATTGACAAATAAGTTAAGCCTTTGAGAAAATGACCTTCCAGTAATTCTGGAGGCAGGGAGGACCATTTACCTCTCATCTCAAAAGTGTAGTGAACACATTCACATGTTTCCTTACTGTAAGTGAGGCTAAGAACAGGCAATGCTCTGTCCAAGGTGCAACTCAAGGGTAATGCAGTAAGTCTCTCCTGCGTTGGTATAGTATGTCAGCTATGGAGAATTGTACAGGGGAAGATGCTATATGACAACAGAGAAACTCCCGAATCCATCTCCTTCCAGACAGACATGTTGGTTTGAATAGCAATTACCTTCTTCCCCCACCCTCTCATTCTAAAATTAATATTAACTAGTAGTTTTCATTGGCAGCAGTCGACAAGAACTGTCTTATAAACAGCTGAAGAGAAATTTGACCTTCCCTAAATAATATTATTTTTCATCAAACTGCTATTTGCTTCATAAAAAGTCAGCGTTGGCAGAGAATCATCAGTTTATAATTAACTTTCAGATTACTTTGTGGTTTTCTTCTTTACCAGATGCTTGAACTCTTCTGTGGAGTGGGTCTAACAACAGATTCTCACACCAAAAAAACCTCGCCGTTTTCTGCTTCAAGACACTTAATAGGATAAATTACACAAGGCATGTGGGGGTGGCATTGAGTGAGAACTGGAAAGGTATAAGAAGAAGCCCGAGCTCCCAGCAGGGAAAGGTCATGCGAGGCATAAAGCACCGTTAGGTGCCTTTGCAGGTGCTTTTCATATGGCATTTAATACACTGAAGCTGCAGTAACAACAGCCTGGAGGGGAACCTGCACTGACACCATCAAGTCACATGAAACCTGTTTGATCTCCTAGAGGATGTAACAGTGTAAGAACAGCAAAAAAAAAATTACATCTCTTAAAATTTATTCTTCTTGTCTTGACTTGCAGCCAGCACCCAGGAGGAGGCGTCTCACAGGGGACATATGGCAGAGCAGAGTTTCAGATGAAAGTGAGCCATGATCCCCGCCAAAAACACCAGTAAACACTCCCAATAAAGCTGCAAGCAAAAATCACCTATTATCATTCAAGGTAATCTTCTCTGAGAGGGTTGTCAGCTCCTGTCCCAGGCTGCCCAGGGAGGTGAGGGAGTCCCCATCCCTGGAGCTATTACAAAGCTGTGAAGCTGAGGTGCTGAGGGCCATGGGTTAGTGATGGGCTTGGCAGTGTGAGGGGAGGGGTTGGAGTCAGTGTTCTTAAAGATCTTTTCCAATGAAAATGATTCTGTGAATCTAAAGCCATTATTATAGAAAGACACCAGTGGGTAATTCTGGTGATCTCCATTTAGTGCAGAGAGGAGGTATCTCTCTTCTTGGACACTGACAACACCTGCATAAAGCAGTCAAAAGACACAACTTGGTTGTTATTCATGTCCTACAAAGCACTGCACATTGCCTGATCCACAGGACTGAGACCGACTCTCACGCTTCATCTAGACTGGGGACAACACGCGCCAGATACAGCTTTTGACAGAGTCTGAAGTTTCCCAGTTAATCCAAATTTCAGACTTAACAAGGTCTGAATTTTAAGTTGAATGGATTTTGAGTTAGGGAGATTTCAGTGTGACTTTTTTTAAGTGTTAGAACACAGTTTGCAGAGGGATTTACAATTGCAGCAGCCTAGTCACCACTCTCAAGGATATGATAACTTTGATTTTTCGGTTCAAGTTGCATCCGCTGGATGCAGACGTTTGCTAGGATTTGTCTGGCTGATGCCTCTATCCTGGTTTGGATTCTTGACAAAACAATACATTTCCTGAAAATATTGAACAAGCAGCAAGCATCGCACAGCAGCCCTGAGTTTTGTAAGATTAAATATTTGTGCTTAAACACATGAAACTTTTGCAAGTGAAAAATATTCAAATGAGTAAACAAACAAGAAATAACTTAGGAGTAAGGCTGCCACATTAATTTTCCCATGTATCTGCAAATCATTATTTGCTTTATTTAACCAGCTGATATGATGATGTGATTGTTAAATCATGATGAGCTTCCTTAAAAAGCCAGGAAGCGGGTACAATCCACAGTCTTTCAATAGTGTCTGATGATCTTTTATGGGCTGTGCTGCTACTACTTATATTTTTTGAAATGAAATCTGCAATGTCTGAAACTACAAATCTTGAACAATACCTTGGCAACACTTTTTATCTGACAAGAATGTTACAAAAGAAGCAGCCTTAACTCTTAACAGCTGTCCCTCTCTCTGTGCAGGCAAGTCATGGCACTCAAATTTCTTTTTCCTGTCCCCAGGACCAAGGGAGGTCTCTGGAGAAACAGGGACTGTCTGAAGACATCTGTGCAGGCTGCACACTTTACAGAGACCTGTCTGGGAAAAGCTCAGCACTCACATGAAAGCATTTTTCAGGGGAAGAGGTGTTGCACACAGCCATCATCTGCCAGCTTCGCAGGTAGCTCTTAGCTGTATTTAGTTCTGCTAGACATGCACTTTGTCTCCAAGTGGTTTATGAACCCATAAAAGGGACTGCAATCCCACAACATCGCTCTGATGCAAAACAAAAGCTGCATGTCTCTGTTCAGCACAGCTATCGTGCTGTGCGTGGCCAACAGCCATGGAACTGCCTCTGCTCGGAGCTGCTCCCTACTAGCAGCTGACAGTCATAAATCAGGGCATTTGTTCTGGAAATGGATGAAAAAACAATGGCACCAAAGTTCTGTCAAAGGCCAGAAAGCTTGTTTTAAAATCAGTTCTGGGGGAAAGTTTTATCTGAGGCTCCTTCTCTCTAGAACTGACTTCCCACCATTACCAAAGGGCTGACCTCCGCGGGGAATGACTCAAAGTCACACCTCAAAGGAGTCACACCAGAACTAGCCTTTCTACTGCATCTCAGTGTTGTCTCGTCACATCTCATTCCTCCAGCCCACCTCTACCCACACCACTATGGATCAAACCATCTCCTTCCTCTCTGCAAACAGTATATTGTTTCCTCAATTTGAGTCTATTCTCTGGCCTCATGTTTAATCAGTGAACACAAGCTCCTTATTTGGGGAGAAACTCAAGATTCAATGTGACCTTAAAAAAACTGTCAACATAACTACCTGATTAGACATAAGAACTATTATTATTGTTTTAGTACCAGACTTCTTGTCTCTTTCCATTTTCTGTGCTCTATTTATTTTCCCTGCTCTATGATGTGCCCTTCCAGTTATGAGGAGGAGCTTTCTCCCTCAGACCTAAAAAAAATAACCCCAAACCCTGCTGCCTTGCAAAGACCAGAAAGGTCTCTGCTTCCCCTTGTTGGGCCAATTCACCATACTATTTCAGAGCCATATTTTCAGAAATCTCTGCAGGAAAAGTGCTACCAACTGTTGGAAAAGTGTGGCTTTCTAATTTATTTTATATATACTTTTGAAGCCAATTAAATATCTCTCTTCCAGATTTTTTAACGTATGTTGAGATAAATACCGACAATCAACCAACCCAAACTCCTGTAAACATAAAAAGAACTAATGGAAACAGCAGGTAATGTTTACTAAAACATATTGATTTAACTCCTATATGCTTGTCTAAGAGATAACTAAGCAAACATTCAGGTAGTCTACGTAAAAATGCTAATTTTAGAATGAAGAGACCCCTAATTCACACATTTTTTTCCTTAAAAGCCATCTGGAAAATAACTAAAAGGTTTAAGTATTTCACTGTTAAACATTATACTGCTTCAATCAAAAATCCCCAGTATTTAACTGCAAGGAAGAATTTTCACAGTGGTTCAACTACCACATGAAAGGTCAAAGAAAATACACTTTAGCACTTAGTATTTGCTAACTGCTGTATCAAGCAACCTTCTTAAAAGTCTAACTGGAAATACCAAAAAGGACATTCCTCTGCCCAGTGCTTGTGAAGCAGACTACTCAGCTCCTCTATCTGAGCAATCCCATAGCCATGTTATATCCTCACCTTTTCCCTCAGTGATTCATATCAGTTCCCTTTAGATATTTTAGACTAGAATATTCTAGACTAGTCTGATGAGGAGCAGCTGAGGGCCCTGGGCGTGTTCAGCCTGGAGAAGAGGAGGCTAATGGGAGACATGATCACTCTCTGCAACTCCCTGACAGGAAGCTGTAGTGAGGTGGGAGTCAATCTCTTTTCCCAAGTAACAAGTGATAGGACATGAGGAAACAGCCTCAAGTTTCCCCACAGGATGTTTAGATTGGAGAAGAGGCATATATTTTTTTTCCCTGAGAGGGTTGTCAGCCCCTGTGCCAGGCTGCCCAGGGAGGTGGGAGAGTCCCCATCCCTGGAGCTATTGCAGAGCCGTGGAGCTGAGGTGCTGAGGGCCATGGGTTAGTGGTGGCCTGGGCAGGGTGATGAGAGGGGTTGGATTCTATGAGCTTAAAGGTCTTTTCCTTCCTTTTGCTGATTTAGCTATAAAATCAATGTTTTAGGCCATCCAGTCCCACAATAACCATTTCTTACTTTGCAAGACTGGGCCTATAATTTGGAACATATACAGAGCAGAAAGGAGGACGCCCTGCCTGAACTACCGCTGCAGAATACAAATGATAAGGGACAGCTCAAATTGGGGAAGCTATGGCACACATTGGAAACACACATGGTGCAAAGCAGCATTATGCCAATAGGGAGGTGTTTTGCTGCACTCTGTGCTCTGCAGCCAATAAATCTTTGGCTGTGCCCATGCCTGCATCTCGAGTTCAGCACAGACAAATCCATTTAGGACAAAGGCAGGCTTTGGAACCAGCATTGCCAATGCTCACATTCTATCATTTTTTTTTATTCAATTTTTATGGTCACCATCTGGTCCTTCAATAAAAGGAAGCTCCATCAATATATATGATTTCTTTATTTCAGTCAGAGAAGCACAAGGATATTTCTGTTATTAATAGTCTTCCTGCTTCATGCTTTTGTACTTTTAGTTACAGTTCCTCGGAAACACGAGATGCTTCAGTAGAACTCTCGGGCTACAAAACAATAAGGAGGAAGTTATCCTCTTTTAAACTCAATTTTGCAGAAAGGCCATCTCCTGAAGATTAAGTCTTTCATGAAAAAATAAAGATCTTCTAGTTCTTGGAACTAGATATCACAGCATTTCATGGCACAGTCGCTGTTCAGTGCACAGAGCTCCCTAGTGCTACTGGAGCACAAGTGGCTGGTAGTGTGAGCTGCTCTGCCAGTACTCCCAACACAAGCTCCCTTATTTCTTTTTTTCTCCCTTGCACACACCTGTGAATAGGTACATTTTCTCTGCAGCCTCACCAGCCTGCTGTTTGCTGAGTGAGTCCTTGACCTTGTTGACTATATCCACTGAAGCCTTGAAATCAAAGGGGTTGCTCAGAGCAAGGAGCAGCAGGCAACTCAAGCTCTTACCAACAATACAAGACTGTTCAGGACAGGGAAATAACTGAGGAAGCTCCTGTAACAGCAACAAGATCAAATTTGAGGCCAAGAGAGCACAAGGGTGCAATGCGAGGGCACCAATGCAAAGGGACAGCATAGTGCTGGGTCCTTTCTGCTTTTCCTCTGTGATTAAATACCTTCTATAGCTCAGAGCACAGAAGCAATGCCAGATCTGTTACATTTATAACCCTGGCCATCTGAGCAGATAGATGATTGTGGCTCTCTTTCTCCCTTGAGTTCATCCTTACCACACTAAGCCAGGAAAGTAACACTAAAGGAACAGGCCATGGAGTAGGAAAAATGATACCTGCATCTTGGCTAAGTCCCAAAACCACAAAGTTGCCTATGAGGTATGTGAGTTATTCTGCACTCAGATATTGGAAGGATGGTTGCTGCTCTTTGAAGTTAGGATGATGGTCAAAATCTTCAAATTATAGTGCAACTCACAAGCCCCAGAATGATTTGATGGTGCAGAGTGGAATAGTGTTTAAAACCAGATTTGCCAAGAGAACTTTTATGCCGATGGTGATGAAGTTTTTTTTCAGCCTTAACAACCCATGAATATAAAATCTTCCCACTGGAACTATCATCACATTTCAGAACTATTATTCTCACAGGAGCTACATTTAAGCATTGTTATGGCTCAGCTAAATCCAGTAGCACTACAGTGCTTTACATCAGCCCAAGAAAAGCTCCATGAATCTAATGTTGCTTTGCATTTACTAAAAATACTGTGCATCCCAAAATATTTCAACAAGTGCCTTCTGTGTTTGGCTTTTGGATAAAAGTAAATGAGAGAAGATTTCTAAGGCCAAATAAGACAAGTAATGACAGCCATTCTAGATTTGTGTGACTTCAAACAAAAGTTAAGTCCTGCCATTGTCCTTCAAGCGCTGGCACAAAAATAAAAGTCCAAGACTAAAGCAGCAAATCATTCACAACAGCATGTACTTCATAATGAAATCTTACAGAGCAATTTGCTAGTAATTTATGTCATGTAGCAGCCAGAATCAACCACTTATGTTTAATTTCCAACAAATTAGAATTGTCCAGGGTAGTAATTCTACCTGCAAAGCAATTCCTTTTAATGTAGCACATGTATGTGGGCATAAATACACGGTCATTGGAATCCGATTCTATAGGAGCCCCCGTGGCAGCAATAGCCTTTTATTTGTGCTCTGGCCAATAGATCCTCTTCAGTGAATGAAGATATGCAAATTTTTTGTCATTGTGAAGATACATTACAAGAATTAAAATGCAATGCCTGCATGAAAATTAAATGGGGTATAAAAATAGCTGCGACGGGCTTTTTCTAATGAGTTCTATGACAGATATGAGCATGATTAATGACGATGCAATAATGCCTTGGCTGAACTTAATCACTAACACATCAGTTAATATTGACAAAGAGGAAATGAATGATACAGAGGCATCTACACCCACAATCGCTCAAACACAGTGCATATTAACTGCTTTGGGAGGCTCAGCATAGGCTGAGGTGCTGCATCATTCCTCCCGTTAGATCTGACTGACCTGCGTGACTGCTGCATGGAGTCCTGCTGAACTCCTGTCACCATGCTCCTGATGATCCTCAGTCATCTGGTGGCTAATAATTTCCCCAGGAATCAATCATTTTTATTTCTTTTCTTTTTCATTTATGTATTGCTGAAATATTTGGATGCATGAAATTATGTCTGAACTATCCAAGATCCAAGAGCAGATGGAACAATTCCAAGTAACTCCTGTGGCCCCATGCCTCCACAATTTACCTCCAGTATTTTCACAGACCCACAACTCGACTCTGGGATGGAAGATACAGACTTTTGCAGAAGATATCTCAGCTGAATTTAAAGATTTCTGACAATGAACATGACTCCATAAGCATATTTCAGTTAACCATATGATTTAAAAAAACACATACTTTTTCTGGATCTTCCTTTAATTACTTTCTGAAACTGTTCACTCAAGTTATATATAGAGTACAATCTGCCCATGTATTTTGCTTTCTTGAATGAATGAAATAGAACTAGCTTTTCCAGTCTCTCACGGCAAGGCAGTTTTTCCAGCTCTCAAATGGAAACAGCAAATCCCTTGTCAGATGTACGTCATGATGCTCCACACCCTAACACTGCACCACGTAGCTGACAGACACACATGGCCTGAGGAGAAAGGTCACCAGGAAAGAAGTACACAAGGTGACTTCAGTTAAATGTCATGGGTACTAGTACTACAGTCTGAATAGTTTAATCAATGACCAGGAGGGACACGTGGACCATGGTTTGGGAAAGAGGACATACAACACTAGGATTAAATGAGTAGTAAATTATAAAGTGGGTGATACAGTCATACCTAGTGTTAGGTTAACTGGCATGCCGGACCTCTTCCACCAAATTAAAAGTTTCTGCAAGAAAGCGGAATTGCAAAGTTTCTCTATCAGCACCTGCTGGAGAGCAACAAGGTGTGGTTCTAACCCTGGGGCTTTTCGGGGTCCGGAGAGAGATTGGGACAGATCTTTTCATCAAGTGGGTAGTGCAGCACCAGAACAGGCACCTGTGGAGCCTATGCAGTCCTCATCCTTGGAGGTTTAGAAACTTGTCTGGAAAAGTCATAACTGATCTGGTGTAGCATCAGTGACAGAGATGCTCCAGTGTCTCTGAAAAGTGATGGTTGTATCTACAGGGTGGTGACTGCAAAAGCACTAGGGAGACTGTTGTGCACAAGCAGTTTACCATGGACTCCCAGCACAGCTGGGGAAGTTGATCAAGGGAGAAAGGAAGGGAGTACATACCTGTGTGGACAACTGCAGCAACACCAGCTGTCACTTCTAACACCTACACACTCCTATCACCTACATGTTTAAAAAATTGCAAGGGGAATGTCTAAGAAAGACCCAGGAAACAGATACGATGCAGAGATAAAATGGCTTACCAGAAGCAGGAAACCAAAGAACTTTATCTGTTTAACTTCTAAAAGCAGGGATAAAGTGACTGGATGACACTCTATAAACAGATCCTCACTGTGAAAATGCTGCAAGGGCACTCAAATACACAGGAAGGGAAGGCAACATGAGAAAGAAAGGTCAGATATGTGTATGGTCAAATTCAAGGTAGACATAATACACAGACTTTAAGACTGCTGAAACCACAAAGCAAGCAATGAATTCACTGTTTCTGACTGAGCTATTGTCAGGCTGAGCTATTGACATAAGTCATTGATACAAACAGTCAGTGATGTCTAGGTCACTAGTATACAGGAACCCTGCTTGATTTAACTGTGCATTTTAGACACTGTGCCTCATTCCTGCAGCTGATCCTGGAACTATTTGTAGTTTTCCAGTGTAAGGCAGGGGAGCTGCAGCCTGGAAAAGCAGGCAGCAGCAACCTTGGCCTGTAATTACAGACATGCTACCGTAGAACCATAGAATCATTTAGGCTGGAAAAGACCATCAAGTCCAACCATTAACCCAAGACTGCCATTGTCACCACTAAACCATATCCCTAAATGGCACATCTACAAACCTTTTAAATACCTCCACTTCCTCAAGCAGCCTGTTTCAGTGCGTTACAACCATTTTGGGAGAAGAAATTTTTCCTAATTTCCCTGGCACAACTTGAGGCC
>WBNH01009153.1:17043-28123 GCA_013401255.1 Urocolius indicus | reverse complement strand
AACAGAAGAGGTTCCAAAGCAACACAAGGCAGAATTTGTTCCCTGTTGAGGTGAGGGAGCCCTGGCAGGGGCTGCCCAGATGGGCTGTGGAGGCTCCTTGTCTGGAGACATCCCAACCCCAGCTGGATGAGTCCCTGTGTGCCCTGCTCTAGGTGCTGCTGCTCTGGCAGGGGGGTTGCACTGGATGAGCTTTGCAGCTCCCTCCCAGCCCCTGAGACTCTGTGGTTGAGCTTGGGAGGAGGGTAGTGTCAGGAGGGCTGAATGAAATGAAGCAGGGTGGGGGGGTCAGGCCGGTGAGGGTGAGGGGCTTTGAGGGCTGGGGGAGTTTAGGGGGACTGGGCCAAGGTGGGAGGGATTGAGGTGGCCCCTGGGAGCTGTGGGGAGATGGTGGTGAGAAGCTGTGTGAGGGTGGTGAGTGGGGTGAGAGGTGTCATTGGAGGTACCAACAGCACTTGAGCTTCCAGCCTTTGATGTGGTGAGTCCCCTTAGGTCTGGGGGTGCCCCCGGGGTGAATTTGGGGTGCCTGTGCTTGACCACTTTGGTGGTAGCTCCAGGAGCTGTTGGCTCCTGACTGATCAGGGTGTTTTCTGCTCTGCTTTTGCCATGAGCTGCTGCTTTTGCTGGAGGTGCTGTTGCCTCAGAGCAGCACCAGCTCACACTCAGTTCCTTGGCTTCACGTAGCCTCAGGTAACAACCCATTCCCTCGGCTTAATGATGTCCCTGGGGCTTCATTACTCTGCTCACACCCAAAATCTGGGGCAGAACTGGCTATTGGCAGGTGAGGAGGAGGTGGCTGTGTGCTTGCTGTGACAGATGGCTGCAGTGGTGGGTGCTGGCATGAGGAGCACCCTGATCCCACATCTGATTCCTCCTGCAGCCGTGTTACCTGAGGGACTGGGAGATGCAGGTGCACTTCAAAATCCATGGGCAAGGCAAGAAAAACCTGAATGGAGATGGGTTTGCAATCTGGTACACCAAGGACCGTATGCAGCCAGGTACAGGGGGCAGGGGGCAGGTGCTGGGGGGCACGTGGCATCCACAGCCTGGGGGAGGGCACAGAGGGACCCTCAATGAGCTCCCTGCTGGCACCAAACTGGGAGCACTGGCTGATTGCCCAGAGGCTGAGCTGCCAGGCAGTGAGAGCTGGGCAGGCTGAGAGCTGGGCACAGAGGAACCTGCTGAGGGGCACCAAGGGCAGAGTCCTGCAGCTGGGGAGGAACAAGCCCAGCAGCAGCACAGGCTGGGGGGGACCTGCTGGAGAGCAGCTCCAGGAGAGGGACCTGGCAGTGCTGGGGGGCAGCAAAGAACCATGAGCAGCAGCGTGGGCTGGTGGGCAAGAAGCCAACGGCAGCCTGGGGGCATCCAGCAGAGTGTGGGCAGCAGGGCCAGGGAGCTTGTGCTGCCCCTCTGCTCTGCCAGAGCTGGGGAGGCCTCAGCTGGAGTCCTGTGGCCAGTGCTGGGCTCCCCAGCTGCAGAGAGACAGGAAAGTGCTGCAGAGAGGCCAGGGCAGGGCCAGCAAGATGCTGAGGGGCTGCAACATGTGTGTGAGGAGGAAAGGCTGTGGGCCCTGGGGCTGCTGAGGCTGGACAAGAGAAGGCTGAGCTCAGGGCACCTCAGCAATGCTGCTCAGTCCCCGCCTGCAGGGTCTGTGCTCCAGGAACAACAGAACAGAACAACAGATGGGGAGGGGAGGGAGTGGGTCACAAACCTTCTGCACCGCCTGCCTGGCCTTGCCAGCCTTACTCACAGCCTCTCCCTCCTTCTAGGACCTGTCTTTGGAAGCAAGGATAACTTCCTGGGGCTGGGAGTGTTTGTGGACACCTACCCAAATGAGGAGAAGCAGCAGGAGGTGAGTTGGATCAACCAGCCCCCTTCCTGCCAGAGCCTGGCCTGGGCAGCACCCAGGTGGCAGCTCCTGTAGCTGTGTCTCTCTGCAGTGCCATCTGCTTCCTGAGCTCTTCAATCAGAGGCTTTGCTTCCTCTCTTTGTGCTCAGCTTTCCTCCCCAGAGAAAAGGCTTTCAGGGCAGGGGGAGGCTCTGCACCGGGAGTGTCTGTGCTGGCTGGAGGCTGCTCTTTGGGGGCAGAAGTCAGAGTGGAGGCTTTTGGTGCTCTGGGGGTGGAGTGTGACTGCTCTCTGCCTCTTTGCAAGGTGCCCATTGGGTGATCTGTGTGTTCCTTGGTGTGTCTGTGGTTTGTTTGGGGCTCATTTGTGTTTGTTCCTGTGGGGAAGGGAGTGCAGGAGCAGTTAAAAGCAGCTTCCCACCAGCCTGCTGCTGCTTCAAACCCTTCATCCCTCCTTTCCCCTAACACACAGCCACTGTGTTACCCCGAGACCTTGGTGTCACCCCCTCACCCCAGGCAGAGAGATAGAAGGAAGCCTTTGGGATGTGACTGCAGCTCTTGTTACAGCTCTGAAGCCACAGGCTCTGCTCTGCTCTGCGGGGATGGACTTTGTGCTCCTAAACCCCTCCTGGAGCTGCCTGGCACCATGTGGGCAGCAGCTCTGAGGGATTAGTGTGGTGTTGGAGGCATGCTGGGGGTTGGCAGGGTGGCAGCTCTGCTTTTGGGGGGAGGTAAAAGGATTCAGAACAGCTCTTGGTGAGAGGAAATGCTGAGTGGAACGTGCAGGTTCCCTGAGGGGAGGCTTCCCCTTGCTGCGTGGGCCAGTGGCTGGCACAGTGTGAGGCTTCACAGCTGCTTTCTCACACCTTTACAAGGACAAAAAGAAGGGTCTTCCTCTCCAGGGAAGGGGGGCAGGTTCCTTGGGGGGGTCCCTGAGGGGCTGTGGGGGCTGATACCTCCCTCCCTGGGGCACAGGGTTTGGCTGCTGCATGGAGAGGAGGAGATGATGTGGCTTTTGCCCCCTGGCCGCATTTGCTTGGCACACCAGCCTGGGCCAGGGCTGGTGAGGTGATGAGGGGCTGCAACATGTGTGTGAGGAGGAAAGGCTGTGGGCCCTGGGGCTGCTGAGGCTGGACAAGAGAAGGCTGAGCTCAGGGGCACCTCAGCAATGCTGCTCAGTCCCTACAGGGTGGGTGTCAGGAGGCTGGGGCCAGGGTTTGGTGTGTGGGGGCCAGGGGCAGGACAAGGGCTGATGGACAGAAAGTGGCACACAGGCAGTGCCCCTGGGCCAGGAGGAGCAAGTCCTTTGGTGCTGAGGGGAGGGAGCCCTGGCCCAGGCTGCCCAGGGAGGGTGTGGAGGCTCCTCAGGAGGTTTCAAACTCCCCCTGGACACGTTCCTGTGCCCCTGAGCCAGGGGCAGCTGCTGGAGCAGGGGCTGAGTGAGCTCTGCAGGTCCCTTCCCTCCCTCACCACTCTCTGAAGCTGTGATTTGGCGCCTCACCCCCAGCCTCCTCTCTGCTTTGAGCTTCTAACCCCTGAGGAAGTTCCCAGGTTGCAGTTCCTAACCTCTGCTCTGTGACCCTCTTGCTCCTCTGCTCTTTCTTGCTTTGTGCTAACCCTGGACTGGCAGGCTCAGAAGAGGAGGTACAGCCCTGGAAACCAGGTACTTGCCTTTACTGACCTACCCGTGTTGCTGAGCTGGCTGGCTCAGCTTGCCTCACAGGCGAGGGATTGCCTCCTTCAAGGCCTGGAGATACTTATGTGGGGCCAGCAGAGCCCAGTATAGGACCAGCAATGCTTGTGTGAGCTCAGTAATGCTTGTGTGGGGCCAGCAGAGCCCAGTGTGGGGTCAGCAACCCTTGTGTGGGGCCAGAAGTCCTCATGTGGGCCCAGCCCAGGCCAGTGTGAGCCCAGCAATCACTGGGAGAGGTCTCCTGGAAGGCATTTCTTCTCCTCCTGGCCGTCTGGGAGCTGAGGCTGAGCCTGAGGAAGGCTGAAGTGCTGGGGCAGGGTGGTTCTGGGATGTCCTTGAGGCAGCTTGGCAGCAGGGCCAAGGAGTTTGGGGCCGTGGGGCTCATACAAACCCTGTCAGCCCTCCAGGCTGAAGTGCAGAGCCTCAGCCTCAGCTTCTCCCCTCCTCCCCTCGCTCCCCACAGCGTGTGTTCCCCTACATCTCAGCCATGGTGAACAACGGCTCCCTCACCTACGACCACGAGCGCGACGGGCGGCCCACGGAGCTGGGCGGCTGCACGGCCATGGTCAGGAACCTCAACCACGACACCTTCCTGGTGATCCGCTACGTCAAACGGCGCCTGACGGTCAGGGGGCAGCCAGGGGGCAGCCAGGGGCCTGGGCAGCACACACAGCCTCAGTAACAGCCTCAGCACTGCTGCTCCTTCTCTTCCCTCAGGTCCTGATCGACATCGACGGGAAGCACGAGTGGAGGGACTGCATCGACGTGCCGGGCGTGCGCCTGCCCCGGGGGTACTACTTTGGGACATCTTCTGTCACTGGAGATCTGTCAGGTACTGCCCAGGGGGGCTCAGCATGGTGAAACAAGCAGCTTTGGGTGCTGGAGGGGCAGCTCTGGCAGCTCCTGGGCAGTCAGTTGGGTTGGAAAAGCTCTTTGAGCTGCTGGAGCCCAGCCCAGCCCAGCCCAGCACTGACCCACAGCCCTCAGCACCTCAGCCCCACGGCTTTGGGATCCCTCCAGGGCTGGGCACTGCCCCAGCTCCCTGGGCAGCCTGGCACAGGGGCTGACACCCCTCTCAGGGAAACAGTTCTGCCTCAGCTCCAACCTCAACCTGCCCTGGGGCAGCTGCAGCCCATTGCCTCTGGTCCTGTCATTGGTGACTGGGGAGCAGAGCCCGACCCCCAGCTCCCTGCAGCCTCCTGTCAGGGAGTGTCAGAGAGTGCTGCTGGCTGCCCTCAGCCTCCTCTTCTCCAGCCTCAACACCCCCATTCATTCCCTCAGCCCCTCCCCAGCACCCTTGTGCTCCATCCAGCCCCTTCCCCAGCTCTGTGCCCGGCTCTGGCCACGCTGCAGCCCCTCAGTGTCCCTGTGGCAGTGAGTGAGGGGCCCAGCACTGACACAGCCCTGGAGCTGCAGCCTCCCCAGGGCCCAGCACAGGGGCACAATCCCTGCCCTGGGGCTGCTGCCACCCCACTGCTGAGCCCAGCCAGGCTGCCACTGGCCTTCTTGCCCCCCTGGGCACGCTGCTGCCTCCTGTTCAGCCGCTGCCACCAACCCCCCCAGGCCCTTTCCCTGCAGCACTTTCCAGCCCCTGTGCCCCAGCCTGGAGCTGCCTGGGCTTGGGGTGGCCCAGGGGCAGCACCCCTGGTTCTCCCTGTGGCACTGGAGTTCCTGCCCAGCACAGGTTCCTGTTCTGCTTCCAGACAACCACGACATCATTTCCCTGAAGCTTTACCAGCTGACCGTGGAGCGGACGCCGGAGGAGGAGAAGCGGGACAGGGAGGTTTATCTGCCTGTTGTGGACAACCTGAAGCTGCCAGGGAGTGAGTCTGGGCAGGGACAGGGGGGAGCTGCAGGGAGCTGAGAGGATTTGGAGGCTGCTGCTCCCTAGCAGTGACACCCCCCTCCCAGCCAACCCCCCCAGTGCCTGCACTGGTCAGGCGGGGCTGGGCTGTGCAATAGCCCTGGGGCTGCTTGGGCTCAGCTCTCCTGGCCCTGCTCCCTCCCAGCTCCTTGTGCCTCCCCCCAAGCCTCAGCCCCCTCACTGCTGGGGCAGGGGGGGAGCAGCAGAAGGGTCTCAGCAGCACCCAAACACCCCCCTGGCACCCACATTTTCTGCAGCTGAGCCCAAACCACAGCCCTGGGGAGGGAACAAGCCCTGTCCCAGGCAGAAGCAGATGATGGGCTGAGCTCTGCCTTGCTGGTGCCATGAGCAGAACAGGGGCTGCTGCTCCCTTGTGAGCTGCTGGAGCTCTGAACACTTCCAGATGTGTTTGGGAACCCCTCCAGATGTGTTTGGGAACCCCTTTGTGCCCTGGCCCGAGGCTGTAGCCCAAGCCCTGGTGCAGCGAGGGTGTGGGAGGGCTTAACCCCCCCAGCACAAGCAGCTCTCAGCTGGGCTGGGGGGCTCAGGGGATGATGTGTTTCCTCTCCCCCCGCAGTGGAAGCCCCCCTGGAGCCCATGAGTGGTTTGGCTCTCTTCCTGATCGTTTTCTTCTCCCTGGTTGCCATGGTGTTCGCCATCGTCATCGGCGTCATCGTCTACAACAAGTGGCAGGAGCAGAGCAGGAAACACTTCTATTGACTGTGCCACCAGCCCCCCGCGGTGGCCCCCGGCCGGCCTTTGCTGGCCACAACCTGCCTTCCCTCACCCCGGCCCGGACTGACGGGGATCCTCGTGGTTATCCCCCTGCTCCCACCTCCGTGCCCATCACCGTGGCGTCGGGACTCGCCCAGCGCCGCCCCCTGGAGCCGCTCCCGGAGGACATTGGCTGGGAGCGGCTTGGGAGGACGGAACTGGAGCTGGGCTGCGGAACGTGCCTTTGTTCCAGCCTCTGCATCCCACCAGCGGCTCTGGACAGCCCCGGGGAGCTTCGTCCTGGTGGCACCCACTGAGCTCTGCGGCCTCGGGGGGAGCTTTGGGGGCTCCAGGGTGAGCTTTGGGGCCTCAGGGAGAGCTTTGGGGTCTCCAGGGAGAAGTTCAAGGTCTCCAGGGTGAGCTTTGGGGGCTCTAGGGAGAGGTTTCGAGTCTCCAGGGAGAGCTCTGGGGCCTCAGGGTGAACTTTGGGGTCTCCAGGGTGAGCTCTGGGGGCTCTAGGGAGAGATTTCGAGTCTCCAGGCAGAAGTTTGGGGCCATGGGTTGAGGTTCAGGGTCTCTGGGGGAAGTTTGGGGGTCTCAGGCTGAGGTTTGGGGTCCTGGGCTGAGGATTGGGGTCTCTGGGAGAAGGTTTTGGGGGTGATTTCAGGTTGAGGTTTGAAGCCTTGAGGTGATTTGGGGCCTCAAGGTGAAGTTTGGGGTGTCTGGGAGAAGGTTTGGAGGGGTCTCAGGTTGAGGGTTGGAGCCTTAGGTTGAGGTTTGGGGCCTCGAGGTGAGGTTTGGGGTCTCAGGCTGAGGTTTGGGGTCTGCAGGGGAAGTTTTGGGGTCTCTGGGGGAAGTTCTGAGGCCTCAGGCTGAGATTTTGGAGTCTCAAAGTTTGGGATCTTGAGGTCTGGAGTCTCTGGGAGAAGGTTTGGGGGTCTGAGGTCGAGGTTTGAAGTCTTGAGGGGAGATGTAGGGCTGTAGGTTGAGGTTCGGCGGCCTCAGGGTGAAGTTTGGGGGTGTCAGGCTGAGGTTTGGGGGCTCAGGCTGGAGGATGCTGCTGGTTTCCCCTGCAATGAGGCAGGTGGAGCCGGGACCCCTCCCCTCAGCCTTTTCCTCTCTTCAGGGGGTGACTCTGGGCTCCCCAGTTCTACCCGCCCTGTTCTCTGCAGCCTCTCTGGCCTCAGCCCCTCTCCTTGGCCCCTGTCACCTCCCCTCCCTCAGCCCTTTGCATGTCATGTCCTGCCTTCTGGCAGCACCTCCCTCCCCCCCTGTGCTTGCTGCATCCCTGAGAGCCCCCCAAGGAGGAGCTGGAGCCTCCTTTCAGGGAGCTGATGGGTGATTCCCACCCCAGGGGCTGCTTGGGGTGACTCTCCCAGCACAGGGGTGTTGGGAAGGGGGAGGTTTGGGCAGGGGGATGTCCCTGGGGGAGGTGACAGCTGCTGACTCCCAGTGCCCCATGGTTTGGGGGCTCAGCAAGAGTTGTGCTGCTGTTCTCCTGCCTTTTCATGTTGCCTGAGAGACAGAGCTGGAGCTGCAAGTGGAGCTTGGAATAAACTGTGTGTGTGTGAGAGATGTGACCCTGCTCCTGGCATCAGCAAACCCCCACCTGTGCCCCCCAAAACCAACACTCTGGGGTGCTGGGGCAAGTGGGGGCTGTGTCCCATGGCTCTGGGGCTCCCCAAAATGAAGCAGCTCCTTCATCAGCCCCATTATGTCCCCCATAACCCCCAGAGCTGGGGACAAGGTGTGACTGATGTGGCTTTATTTGGGGGTCCTCAAAACAGAGCAGCTCCTTCATCAGCCCCATTGTGCCCCTCTCACCCTACAGAGCTGGGAGGTGACCTGTGACTCATGTGGCTTTATTTGGGGGTCACCAAGATGAAGCAGCTCCTTTGTCCCTCCAGTTCTGTCCCTCAGCCCCCAGAGCTGAGAGTGACCTGTGACTGATGTGGCTTTATTTGGGGGTCCCTAAAGCAGAGCAGCTCCTTCATCAGTCCCGTTGTGCCCCCCATAACCCCCAGGGTTAGGGGGTGACCTGTGACTGATGTGGCTTTATTTGGGGCTCCCCAAGATGAAGCAGCTCCTTTATCAGCCCCATTGTGCCCCTCTCAAGTGAGACAGCTGGAGGTGATGTGTGGCTGCATGAGGCTTTATTGGGGGAGGGGGGTCACAGATGGGGGTGTCCCCTCACTGCCCCCCTGGGTACAGACGCCTCAGGGCTTGCCCAGGGCTGTGGGGGGCTTCTCCCCGGCGCGCTGCAAGCTCTGCAGAGGGTTCACCAGCTTCATGGCCAGATAGCCCTGGGAGGGGAGAGAGGGGAGCTCAGGGCTGGGTGAGGGGGGGGGAATGAGGGCTCAGCTGTGTCCCCCCCTCCCTGCACTCACCGGGGCTGAGTACACAAAGGTGAGGAGCAGAGCGAGGAGCAGCAGCAGCGTCAGGCCCAGCACAGCCCGGCCCCGGTAACGCCGGCACACGACAACGTGCAGCTCCCTGAGTGGGGCCTGGAGCCAACGCAGCGAGCCCTCGGCTCTCCTGCGGGGAAAGAGCCCAGGCTGGGGCTGGCAGAGCCCTGCAGAGCTCACCCAGCCCCAGCCCCTGCTCCAGCAGCTGCCCCTGGCTCAGGGGGCACAGGAATGTGTCCAGGGGGAGTTGGAAACCTCCTGAGGAGCCTCCACACCCTCCCTGGGCAGCCTGGGCCAGGGCTCCCTCCCCTCAGCACCAAAGGACTTGCTCCTCCTGGCCCAGGGGCACTGCCTGTGTGCCAGTTGCCATCAGCTGCTTTCCCCTCAGCCAGCCAGTGATGCCCTCCCAGAGGCTCCCAGGCTGCTCAGCACCCCGAGCTCAGCGCCACGGCCGCCCCTCACCCCGCAGCACTCACACTGGAGCCGCCAGCGTTGGGTACATGTTGGGCTCATCCCGGCCTCTCCCCGCCGGTCTCTCCTCGGCCTCCTTCGCTGTCAGCAGCTCCAGACTCAGCTCCAGCTTGCCCTGGGGGGGGAAAGGGGGGGCCGTGGGGAGCAGGGGGTGGCATCTGTGTCCCCCGACACTGTGTCCCCCTCTCCCCAACCTACCGAGAGGCGCCTGCGGCCGCCGTCCTGCACAGTGCAGGGCCACCAGCCCCTGACCCGTCTCTGCCGGAACAGGGAGAGGTGGGAGGGGCCCTGGGAGCCCCGAGAAAGCCTTTTGGGGGGTCCCTCAGGGATGAGGGTGCAGTCCCTGGGGCGCAGGGCTGGCTGGGGCAGGGCTGTGAGCTCCAGCTCCAGGACACCTGTGGGGAAAAGCCAATGAGGGGGGGAACTGGTGGGTACCTGAGGGTGACCCTCAAGCTGCCAGAGCACATGGGACAGGGATCACAGAGCTGGGAGGGATGGAAAAGCCCCTGAAGCTGCTGGAGCCCAGCCCTGGCCTCCCCCTGCCCAGCCCAGCACTGACCCACAGCCCTCAGCACCTCAGCCCCACGGCTTTGGGATCCCTCCAGGGCTGGGCACTGCCCCAGCTCCCTGGGCAGCCTGGCACAGGGGCTGACACCCCTCTCAGGGAAACAGTTCTGCCGCAGCTCCAGCCTCAACCTCCCCTGGGGCAACTCCAGCCCCTTTCCTCTTGTCCTGTCACTTGTTACTGGAGAGAAGAGACCAAATCCCCCCTCCCCTCAGGCTCCTGTTAGGGAGCTGCAGAGAGTGATGGCTTTGGGATCCCTCCAGAGATGGGACTCAATCAGCTCCCTGGGCAGCCTGGCACAGGGGCTGACAACCCTGTGGGGGAAGAAATTGTTCCTCAGCTCCAACCTCAACCTGCCCTGGGGCAACCTGAGGCCGTTCCCTCTTGTCCTGGCCCTTGGGAGCAGAGACTGATCTCTCCCTGGCCACAGGCTGCTGTCAGGGAGCTGCAGAGAGTGCTCCTGGCTGCCCTCAGCCTCCTCTTGTCCAGCCTCAACACCCCCATTCATTCCCTCAGCCCCTCCCCAGCACCCTTGTGCTCCATCCAGCCCCTTCCCCAGCTCTGTGCCCGGCTCTGGCCACGCTGCAGCCCCTCAGTGTCCCTGTGGCAGTGAGTGAGGGGCCCAGCACTGACACAGCCCTGGAGCTGCAGCCTCCCCAGGGCCCAGCACAGGGGCACAATCCCTGCCCTGGGGCTGCTGCCACCCCACTGCTGAGCCCAGCCAGGCTGCCACTGGCCTTCTTGCCCCCCTGGGCACGCTGCTGCCTCCTGTTCAGCCGCTGCCACCAACCCCCCCAGGCCCTTTCCCTGCAGCACTTTCCAGCCCCTGTGCCCCAGCCTGGAGCCGCCTGGCCTTGGGGTGGCCCAGGGACAGCATTTGGCCCTTGCCCTCGTTCAATCTCATCCCATTGCCCTCACACAATCAGAGTCTCACCCAGAAAGTCATCAGCTGAGAACTTGTCGTTGTCCCACACCTGCAGGATGAGCTTGGGAGGCACCTTCAGCACCGTCTCATCCAGACTCCAGAAATGCTCCTGTTGGGGTGAGGAGGGGGCACGGGGAGGGGTCTCACCCCCATCCTCCCTGTGCCATGCTCCCAGCCAGAGCTGCCCCTCACCTTCCTGGGCAGCACACAGAGCTGCTCTGCCCTCAGGTACTCGAAGGGGAAGACGAATCTCCAGTTGAAGCTGCCGTGGCCATCCAGGGAGCGATAGTGCACGTCTGTCCTCTGCCTCTGCTCCTGCAGCCCGTCCAGCCACCTGCACAAACAGCCACCTTTGTCCCCACTGTCCCTCATCCCCTCCTGGGCTGGGGACAGGCTCCCAGCTCACCCTGTGACGTAGATGTCGCTCATCCTCTGCCCCAGCAGGTTGATGTCCCTCAGATCCATGTCCCGTGTGTTCCAGACCACGCAGCGCAGCTCGTGCCTGGGGCAGGACACAGGGATGTGACACACACACACAGGGATGTGACACACACACAGGGATGTGACACACACACACACACAGGGATGTGACACACACAC
>WBNH01009140.1:0-56178 GCA_013401255.1 Urocolius indicus | reverse complement strand
CTAGCCTGGGGGTCCAAGGGGCAGTGAGGGGACGGGGCACCCAGCCTGGGGGCAGTGAGGGGACAGGGCACCTGGCCTGGGGGTCCCCTGTCCCAGCCATCTCCCAGCCCTGCCTCTCCCCTACGCTCAGGACTTTGTCCCCTGAGCTTTGGCTGTTTCTTCTGCAGCTTTAGGGAGGGCCATCCCCCAGCCTGCTCCCCACACCATGTCCCTTGTCCCTCTGTCTCCTCGGGCTGCCTGCTTACAGCCTTTACACGTGGCTTGGCCCTGTCTTAAAGGAAGAGGAGAAGGGGAGGGCCCTGCATGGCCCTGCAGTGGGGGACAGGATGGGTCCCCGCTGTGCTGGCTGGCACAGCAGCTGCTGGGGACTGCAGGTGCCAGGGGAGCAGGGCCAGCCTGGGCCCTGGGGCTGCTTCCCTGCCAGCCCTGGCATGAGGAGGGACTGAAGCTCAGCCTCGTCCTGCCCTGTGTCCGTGACCCCGTGCCCACCCAGCACTGCCCCTCGGAGCACCCTGGCTGCTGGGAGCATGGGGGAGCTGCAGTGCCTGCAGAAAGCCCCTCAAACCCCACACCAAGGGCCTTGGCCCCAGTCTGCCCCCCCTACCCCCACCCCCACCCCTCAGCTTGACCTTGGCCCTGCAAAGCAATAAGGACTGTCCCATGGCCACAGCTCTTCCTCACCCATGGCAACCGCGTCGTCTCTCGCTGACATTTCAGCCCCTAGTGCCACTTTCTTGTCTGCAGTGTCCCTAGGATGTCCCTGTCCCTGCTGCTTCCTGGCAGTGTCCCTGTGTGTCCCCAAGGATGGCATTGTCCCTGTCGCTTGCCAGCAAAGCCCTGCTGTGTGTCCCTGTGTGCCCCCGGGCTGTCCCCATCCGTGTTGCTGCCCTGCAGAGCACTGTGCTGTGTCCCCTCCTCAGCTGTGGTGCTTTCCTGCACAGCACCACTTCGTGCCCCTCTGTCCCTTCAGGATGTCCTCCTGTTGCTTCTTGGCAAAGCCTCGCTGTGTGGCCCTGGGGTGAGCCCTGGCCCAAACCCCCTGTCCAGCGGAGGAGATGGAGAGAGAGGAGGGAGATGGAGCTCAACCCAGCTCCCTGCTCCTCCCTGACAACTGGGAAAGAGGGAGGGGAGGGCAAGGCAGAACTAGGAGCAGTGGGATCACTGGGAGCTTACTGGCGTGGAGACATGTCCCCTCACCATCATCCTGTGGTGGGGGTTACTGGGTTACTCTTGGTCCAGGCAGCTGTGCTGGTGAGGCTGTGTGTGGCTGGGGCTGGAAGGGAGCTGCTGTGTGGCACGTGCCAGCCCCAGCCCCGTGCCAGCCTGAGGCTGCCTTGTCCCCCCAGGCAGGGCCCTGCAGGCTGTGGTAGCGCTTCCCTTTTTTTAATCTTGCTCTTTTCTTACACGAGTCCTGTCCCTTTGCATGCTGCTCATAGAGGCATTTATTAAAGGATTAAGCAGAGTATAGGTTTATAAATTCTTATAGAGCTAACAGAAATATTTTTATCCCTCTACAAGTGTTCTCAATAAATACAGCTGACCCAGCTTGTCTGCAACCCTGAGTGGCTTCCTCACCCGGGCACCCCCTGACCCCGGCAGGTGACGATGGGCTGATGGTGGTTGGCCCTGTGGCCTCTTGCTCCTGTTTCCTTGGCAAAGGCTCAAAAGGGATAGTGAGGGGTGTGCACTACACACTGGGCACCCAGCATGGGGTGAGGGGAGGTGGGGGGACCCTGTGGGGCCCAGCCTGGGGGCTGGGCATAAAGATGAGGTGTCCTGTGCCCGCTGCTGGCTCGTCCCCCTCTCACAAACTGCCTTGGGGTCCCAGGGCCCTGCGTGCAGTGCCCTGCCATGCCCAGCCCAGCTCCCCTACCCATCCCAGGCAGGTTGCCCCAGGCAGGGAGGTGTGGGCTGGCTCAGGGGTGAGGCAGGAGGCTGCCTGGGTGTTGCTCCTGCCCCTGCTGCTGCCTTCCTGAGACATCCACGCTTGGTTTACCTTTTTTAACCCAGAAACCAGAGCACTGCCTGGGGTTTCTTGCCACCTTTGTGCTTTTTTGCTGCTTGTCACATCCATTTCCAGTGCCAGCTCTCCTGGGTCAGGGTGAGGCTGCAGCAGGGGGTCTGGTTGTGCCAGGAGCACACGGTGCTGCTGCTGCTGCCTGGGGGCTGATGTGCCCTCCCCTCCCAGATGGAACAGTGCTTGGGATGCTGTGTCTGAATGCATTTAGTGAATGCCCCTGATGGAGCAGGCAGCCTTTGTGTCCTGTGCTCACAACTTGGTGATGTCAGTACAATCAAAGCCTGCAGTCCATTGCAAGTCTCTGCTCTTGCTCTCCTTTAAAGGCAGCTAAAACATCCCAGAACTACCATGCAGCAGGCAAATGGGCCACAGACCAGATTCTTCATCCAGCTCTGGCAGAGACGAGTCTTGAACATGTTTTGTGGCTTCTCTGTTCTCCACAGCCAGAGTGGAAAGGGCAGAACAAGTGCTAGAAACATTTTTCAGGGTTCATCCCAAATGTTGATTACCACTGTAACCACAACCACCTGCTGTGTTAACAAAGCACCACACAGCTGCTCACTCACCTCCCACAGCATGGGGGAGGCCCCAGGGAGATGGGAGGAGAAAACATCCCCATGGCCCCATGGATGGAGACAAGGGCAAGGGAAGGCTCACTGTTGGTGATGCATCTGGGCATTTCCATCCCTGGAGATGTGCACCCATGGGACACTCAGCCCCAGCAGACTTGGACACCCTCCCAGGGGACCCACAGACCACAGCTGTGTGAGTTTGGCATCTTTATTGCAGAAGCTGTGGTGGTGCTGGTGTGGGGACACAGCAGCCATGCTGGTGGTGGCTGGGAGGCTGGGGGACACCAGCCCTGTGGCTGCTAGGTGGGCTCAGCAGTGGTGGCTGTGTGTCACATAGTGCTGGTGGCTCCTCACACACTGGTACTGGCTTTCTTTCCCAGCCCTGCTTTGCCTCTGGCCTCAGTGTGGGCCATGGGAGTGGGAAATGTCACTGGTTTTTGGGCTGGACACCTCAGGACACATGTGAAATCACGTTCCCTGGCTGCTGCAGGGTGTGAAATGGAGCGTTGTTTTAATTACACCTAGTTAAAGACCTTCCTTCCAGCAGCGTGGGGATGATGTGGCTGTGTGCAGGGATGTGAGACCCCCCCCCGTAGCCCTGCAGATCTGGTTTTAGAGTTATGATCTGGGATTTTTTTTTTTCCTTAAAGATTATGGCCAGTGCTGAACCTCCAAGAAAATGGATGTTGGTGGGATTTCTCCTTCTGCATTTCACAGAAGGTGCAGAGGGCATAGCAGCATAAGCCTTCTGCCATCAGGTGTCTGTGTGTCCACAAGTCTCCTCATTGACTTTCCAACCAGAAGAGGATGTGAGAGTCCCTCTGGGGGCCGGAGCTGCAGGTCTGTTGGCACAGCATCCTTTCTTTGCATGGCAGCTGGTAGCTGCTGCCTCAGAGTAACACCAGGGATCTTCTGTTGTTCTACAGCCTCGTGGGGTGGATGTGGATGGAGACTTCCAGCCCCTTACTGAAAACTCACAGAGGTTTCTGTTCCATGAGAAAAGCCCAGTGTTGCTTCCAAGGTGCTTGGCTGGGTTCTTTACTCAGTCAGAACTTCCCACGGGCTTCCCCCGTTTTCGGGACAGCTCCTGAAAACACACTTGATGATTTTTGCTGCTCTTTCAGTCGTTGGCAAGGTGATGGATCGCCAAGCTGCCCATCTCTCAGCTGTCGCGCTCTCCACCCTTGTCTGCTCCTTCCTTCAGTTCAGGCCTTTGTGCTTCCCTGGGCAGTGCTGCGGGGAGTGGATCTCCGAGCGTTTACAAAGCTGCGCGTGGAACCCACCATCTTACAGATCTCCGTTTGGTCGTCTGTCCCAAACGCTCGGACGAGATCATCCTTCTTCGCCACCTGGCCCTTGGACACGTTCACGAACACCGTGTGCGTCTGCAGCACCTCGTCCAGATCCTTCTCCCTGCCGACCGGGGCGGGTGAGACACGCGGCGCCAGGGGAGCGAGCTCGAGCCCCCGCCGAGGGGCGGCGAGTGCCGGGGCCCGGATCGGGGCGACCCGGAGCCCCCCCCCGGCCGCCCGCGGCCGCCCCGAGCAGCGCAGGGGCCCGACCCGGCCCCGGGGGCTGCTCCCGCTCCCCTCCCGCTCCCGCCCGGCCCGGCCCGGCACTCACGCCCCGCTGCGCCATCCCAGGACCTTGTTGCGGTAACAGGCGATCTCGAAGCGCTTCCCGCCGCGCCGCGCCCGCACCACGGCCACGTTGGTGAGGCGGATCTGGTTGGTGGGGGTGAAGATGGACATGGCGGCGGCCGCTGCTGCTGCTGCCGCCGGGGGGCGGGGTCGCCCCGCAGCGCCTCCCCATTGGCTGCGGCAACCCCGTGACGTCCCCACGCCGCCTCCCCATTGGCTGCGGCAACCCCGTGACGTCCCCACGCCGCCTCCCCATTGGCTGCGGCAACCCCGTGACGTCCCCACGCCGCCTCCCCATTGGCTGCCACCGCCCCCTCACGGCGCCGCGCGCTCCGGCAAGAGCCGTCGGGAGGGAAACGGGGCGGCCGGGAAGCGGAGCCGAGGGGCGGCGGCGGTGCGGGGCCTGAGGCCTGAGGCGGTGCGAGCGGCGGGAGCGCGGTGCCGGGAGCGGGAGGTATGGCAGGGGCAAGGACCGCGAGTGCAGCGGCGGGGTGTGTGTGTGTGTGTGTGTGTCTGTGTGTGTCTGTGTGTGTGTGTCTGTGAGTGTGTGTCTGTGTGTGTGTGTCTGTGAGTGTGTGTCTGTGTGTGTGTGTCTGTGAGTGTGTGTCTGTGTGTGTGTGTCTGTGAGTGTGTGTCTGTGTGTGTGTGTCTGTGAGTGTGTGTCTGTGTGTGTGTGTCTGTGAGTGTGTGTCTGTGTGTGTGTGTCTGTGAGTGTGTGTCTGTGTGTGTGTGTCTGTGAGTGTGTGTCTGTGTGTGTGTGTCTGTGAGTGTGTGTCTGTGTGTGTGTGTCTGTGAGTGTGTGTCTGTGTGTGTGTGTCTGTGAGTGTGTGTCTGTGTGTGTGTGTCTGTGAGTGTGTGTCTGTGTGTGTGTGTCTGTGAGTGTGTGTCTGTGTGTGTGTGTCTGTGAGTGTGTGTCTGTGTGTGTGTGTCTGTGAGTGTGTGTCTGTGTGTGTGTGTCTGTGAGTGTGTGTCTGTGTGTGTGTGTCTGTGAGTGTGTGTCTGTGTGTGTGTGTCTGTGAGTGTGTGTCTGTGTGTGTGTGTCTGTGAGTGTGTGTCTGTGTGTGTGTGTCTGTGAGTGTGTGTCTGTGTGTGTGTGTCTGTGAGTGTGTGTCTGTGTGTGTGTGTCTGTGAGTGTGTGTCTGTGTGTGTGTGTCTGTGAGTGTGTGTCTGTGTGTGTGTGTCTGTGAGTGTGTGTCTGTGTGTGTGTGTCCGTGTGTGTGTGGGTGGGTGTGTGTGTGGGTGTGTGTGTGTGTCTGTCTGTCGCTGCGGGTTTCTGGAGCCCCTCCCGGGGGTTCCGCTGCGTTTGGCGGCAGCGCTGGGGCTGCGGGCACGCTGCGCACTCAGCTCTTGCCTCTCTGGGGACGTTGGGTGCTGCTGGGGAGGGGTGAGGGACACCCCCTCAGCGTATGACCCCAGGGCCACGGGCAGAGAGCAGTTTGTAGCCTCTGGGAAGTGCTTTGTTTCTCTGCTTGGCTGCAAAGGCAGGATCCCGCAGGGTTGCACAAATCGGGAGGGTGATACCTGTGTTTCGTAGTCAACAAGTGTCATAAATGAGCCTCATTTGAGATCCTGAGTGTTTCCTATGGCGTGGGTAATCCCAGGCTCTGTGCAGGTGTGCTTCCACTCTGTGCCTCCTGTGTCCTGACCAATGGAAAGTCTCAGTTGTTGTGAACTGAACTCACTTGTGACAGGTCTCTGAAGTACTTCAGTTTTTTCAGTCTTGCCTGGAAACTTTGAGTCGAAGCCGTTGTCATTGGTGTGGCATCTAATGCATACAAAGGTTACGTTCAGCAGCAAGACCTGGGGAGATGATTCCCCCCTTGAAGTGGAGCTGTATCTCCACAGGTCTGCCTGTGGTGTGCCCGTGCAAAGCTAAGGCTGGTGTGGTACAGTGGGTATTTCACAAGGACTTTTTACCTTCAGAGTCTTAAACAGCACAGGTGTTTTCTGCCTTTCCTTAGCACAGAACCTGCCCTAGCCAAGAGCAACCCAGAGTTTCTGTATGACAGCCTGAAATGGTACCTTGGCTACACAGGTGAAAGTCAGTTGGAATGATGGCTCCTTGATTCAATTATAACGTCTTGTCTGTAGCCAAAAGCTGTTTCCTGCAGAGCTTGAGCATAGCTGATGGCATGAGACCATGGGTACTTGCATCATTTCGTGTGCTCATTCTAAATTCATGCTGTAGGAATCTGCCCTGGCTAAATCTGTGGTTTGTCGTAGATTTGGATGTCTCAATGGATACGTGGAACTTCTTCTATACTTGCCTGGTGTCCTTTTGGCTGCACAGACTCTACATCTATTCTGCTGTTGCTGTTGGGATCAGCATTTGGATTATCATGCAGTTCACCACCATCAAACTCAAAAAGAAAATGACTGAACATGTAAGTGTTTTGTCTGAGAAGACTCTAAAAACCTATGGGTGGGACTGAGTAGTTGCTGGGTAAAGGGACTCACTGGTGCAGTGGAACGTGCAACTTCACTGTGGGCCCACTGAGGCTCTTGTAAATCCCAGATGTAGTTTAGTTCATCTGCTGGCTAGAGTCCTCAGGCTGGGGTATCTTATGTCTGTGGGTAGCTGAATGCCTTTGTTGCTCTGATGTGTAGCACCTGTCAGCTGGACACTACCTGCTCTGAGAATGTGCCAGCGTGGGTTGCTCTCACTTAATGTAAATCACTCTGTTCATGCTCAGTGGCTTTGTGTTTCCAGTGATGTTAATGATGAGGTTGGAGTGGAATTAGGGCAGGAGTGGGACTGGGCCATTCTCTTGGTGCACGTGGGTGAAGTTCTGTTCGTGAGTTGGGAGGTTCCTGGGTTCAGCTGGATCCTGTTACCTCTGTGGTGGGTGAGATGAGTGGATTGCAGCATGGCCCAGCTCACAGACTGAGTTACTCACATGTTCCTTGAGATCTGAGAGAAACTCAAAGGCTTTGACAGTTGCATTTGTGTAGTGCTGAGAATCTGGTCGGAGGATTTGGCTTTAAATGCTTTTGGGGAAAATGGAGTTAACATTGCTGTGAAAAGGGATTGAATGCAACTCTGCTTGTTTCATAGGCTGGGATATCCCAGGGGAATCTTGCTGCTTCTGAAGGAGTAAAAGACAAACTTGTGAATGGATGTGCCACCCTGCAGGCCCAAGAGGTCTATGTTGCTGGGGTGAAGATTTTCTATGGGTCTCAGACTGGCACAGCAAAGGTACAAGTTACTTTTCTCACAGGGGTGGAGTTGACTGGAGATACTGTTGAGATTTGAGTGTGTCACTTGCCTGAGGAAACGCTGCACTGGGTCAAAATCTGAAGGTTCAGCTCATTAGAAGTCATTGGCCAACATGGAAGAGAACTAAAAAAGATATAAACCCAACAGTTTTTCTGCTCCCTTGTGCTGGTTCAGCCCTGGCTGAGTGCCAGATGCCCATCAAGTTGTTCTGTCACTTCCCCTCCTGAACTGGACAGGGGAGAGAGATAAGGACAGGGATTAGCAATTAGTTTAATAGGCAAAACAAACTCAACTTGGGGAGAAATGGTTTCAGTTATTAATGAACAATCAAAACAGGGAGATGAGAAATAAAACTGAATCTTAAAACCCCTCCCCCCACCCCTCCCTCTTCCCAGGACTCTCCTTCCTTCCCCTCCAGCAGTGCAGGGGATAAGGGTTGTGGTCAGTTCATTACAGATGGACTGTGCTGCTGTTGCTTCTCAGGGGGAGGCCTCCTCACACTTCCCTCTGCTACAGTGTGGGGTCCCTCCCACAGGAGATAGTCCCCCATGAACTTCTCCAACATGGCTCCTGCCCATGGGCTACAGTTCTTCATGAACCGCTCCAGCCTGGGGCCTCCCAGGGGGGCAGCTCCTCACCCTGCTCCAACGTGGGTCATCCCCTGGGTCCCTCACAGCATCACAAGTCCTGACAGCAAACCTGCTCTGGCCTGGGTTCCTCTCTCCCCACAGGCTCTGAGGTCCTGCCAGGAACTTGCTCTAGGATGAGCTTCCCATGTAATCACAGCCTCCTTCAGGCATCCACCCGCTCTGGCGTGGGCTCCTCCGTGGGCTGTGAGTGGGTCTCTGCTCCCCTGTAGCCTGCAGGGGCACAGCTGCCTCACCATGGGCTGCACCATGGGGCACAGGGGAATTAACTTTTCTTCCAGGGCCTAAGCACCCTCCTCCCCCTCCTCCACTGACCTTGGTGTCTGTGGAGATGTTTTCACATTCTCACTGTGCTGTCCAGTTTCTAAACTGCAACAGCAACAACTTCTTCCCCTTCTCCAACACGTTATTCACAGAGGTGTTACCTCAGTCATGGATTGGCCAGGCCTGGGTCAGTGGCAGGATCATCTTAGAATTGACTCGCATTGGCCCTGTCAGCTACAGGGGAAGCTTCTGGCAGCTCTTTCTTTAAAGAAGCCACCCGTGTAGCCCCCTTGCTACCAAAAGCTTGGCCCAGGCAAAACCACCACATTAAGTGGAGCATGCAATAGAGCTGTTGATTATGAAGCTTAGGGTTTACAGTGTACTCTGAATGTGCTGGCAGGTGGTCTGAGGGACAAGCACTGTTCTGGGGACTGACACAAAAAAAGGTATGATTTGCATGTTTACATGTGAAATTTAGTCATTCAAATTCATATAACTCTCTTCTTTCAGTCAATATTCCTCATTTTCCTCACGTGAGGAGTTACAGGCCCAGTGTCCTGTTCCCATGTGTCAGTGTCCTTTCTGTGCTCGGGGAAGTCTTGTGGTGGGGTGTTGCAGGCCTTGTTTGACCCTTGGGTTGAAGTAATCAGTGCTTTTCTATGTTCCTCTTTTCCTTTTTATTTCTTCAGAGATTTGCCAAAGATCTGGCTGATGCAGTTGTTTCCCTTAATCTGCCTGTGGAAGCTGTTAGCATGGGAGACTATGATCCAGATGATTGTTTATCAGAGGAGGTAGGTATGTCACAAATAGGAACAACCAATGTCCAGTGGTAGGACAAGTGGCAGTGGGTACAAGCTGGAACAGAAGGGGTTACAAAGAAACGTAATGAAGAACTTCTTCCCTGTTGAGGTGAGGGAGCACNAGTGTCCTGTTCCCATGTGTCAGTGTCCTTTCTGTGCTCGGGGAAGTCTTGTGGTGGGGTGTTGCAGGCCTTGTTTGACCCTTGGGTTGAAGTAATCAGTGCTTTTCTATGTTCCTCTTTTCCTTTTTATTTCTTCAGAGATTTGCCAAAGATCTGGCTGATGCAGTTGTTTCCCTTAATCTGCCTGTGGAAGCTGTTAGCATGGGAGACTATGATCCAGATGATTGTTTATCAGAGGAGGTAGGTATGTCACAAATAGGAACAACCAATGTCCAGTGGTAGGACAAGTGGCAGTGGGTACAAGCTGGAACAGAAGGGGTTACAAAGAAACGTAATGAAGAACTTCTTCCCTGCTGAGGTGAGGGAGCACTGGCAGGGGCTGCCCAGATGGGCTGTGGAGGCTCCTTCTCTGGAGACATTCCAACCCAGCTGGATGAGTTCCTGTGTGCCCTGCTCTAGGTGCTGCTGCTCTGCCAGGGGGGTTGCACTGGATGAGCTTCCCAGGTCCCTTCCAACACTTAAGATTCTGTGAATGTTATAGGTTGGAAAGGACCTTGAAAAAGGGCGGAGTAGAGGAGGAGCAGAACCTCTCTCCACCCACTGCCCACAGCCCTTCTAATCCACCCCAGGATGCCATTGGCCTTCTTGGCCACGAGGGCACATTGCTGGCTCATGCTCATCCTGCTGCCCACCGTGACCCCCAGGTACCTTTCCCCTGTACTGCTCTCCAAGAGTTCATTCCTCAACCTGTACAGATACCTGGGGTTGTTCTTTCCCAGATGCAAGACTCCACTTGCCCTTGTTGAATTTCATTAGATTTGTCTCTATCCAACTCTCCAGCCTTCTGGTGTGTCAGCCACTCCCCCAGCTTAGTATTGTCAGCAATCTTGCTGACAGTGCACTCTGTTCCCTCAGCAAGGTCATTAAGGAATAGATTGAACAGTACCAGTCCCAGTGAATGTCCAGTTCTGTTTTATCAGTTCTTAGCAAGAGAGAGACAGCTTGATCTCTCCTGGCTCATTTTAAGATGGCTTTGCAGGGAGGGTGGCCAGTCCCCACCGTTGGGACTGTCACGTGCAGCAATCCTCTGCCAAGGGCTGAACCTGCTCAGCACAAAAAATCTTGTCTTCTGATTTCTTCCAACGGCCCATGTGTTCCAGCTCTCTTCCTGATGTGAAGTCTTCTGAAAAAAAATAGCACTGATTGTTGTGTTTGTGTTGTCAGACAAGCAGCAGGAACGTTTGTGTGTTCTTGGTAGCTACATACACCGAGGGGCAGCCCCCCGAGAGCGCTGCGTGGTTCTGCAAGTGGTTAGAAGAGGCTGTGAGTGACTTCCGCTTTGGGAAGGCGTATCTGAGAGGCCTGAGATACGCTGTGTTTGGCTTGGGAAACTCTGTCTATGTTGATCACTACAACACAGTAAGTATCTCTTGCACAGCTTGCTTTTGACTTCTGCTCTTCTGAAAGGCTCCAGACCTGAGTGATGCTGGCAGTTTGTGTGAGAGCTGCAGCTCCTGTGTGGGCTTGGGCTGGGGCTGGGCTTAGGGCAATGCAGCTTGGAAGCCAATGTGCTGCCCACTTAGATAAGAAACATAAACTATCTAAAATATCTAAATGGTGGGTGTCAGGAGGTTGGGGCAGCACTGTTTTTTTTTCTGTTGTATCCAGTGACAGGACAAGGGGTGATGGAAAGAAACTGGAACACAATAAGTTCCATTGAAACATAAGGAAAAACTCTTTCAGTGCTGAGGTGAGGGAGCCCTGGCCCAGGCTGCCCAGGGAGGGTGTGGAGGCTCCTTCTTGGGAGGTTTTCCTGGACATGTTCCTGTGTGACCTGAACTAGGTGAACCTGCTTCTGCAGGGGCTTGGACTAGATGATCTCTAAAGGTCCCTTCCAACACCTACCATTCTATGATTCTATGAAAGGAATCCCCTAAGCACTGCATGAACCTGGGATGTACAGTAATGTGACTGGTAAATCCTTACAGAGTTAATTCTCAGCTTTCAAAGGTTTCTGTCAGTGCCTCAGAGCACAATACTGTAAACCTTCTCACTTGCTGCTTTGTAGTTCAGAGCATTTGTCTCAGGTTTACAGGCTTTGCTGCATTGTGTGGATTTTAGCTGCATTTCCTGGTGAAAATATGACATTATCTGAGCCTGGGAGTTGGTTTCATCCCAGTCAGAAAAAGAGCATGACTTGTCAGCAGGTGATGATGTTTGTATTGCTAGGGCCCCAGGAAAGATGTTAGGCCTGTGGCCATTTTGACCAACAAGTGTTGCATACTGAAGCTTATTCCCAGAGCTCGTCTCTTACCACATCAGTGTGGCAGCAGAGATGTTCTCAGATGATCCTGAGGGTGGGAGGTGATGTTCAGGCTGGTGTGTGCTTTGAGTCAGTGGATGAGAAGGAGTCCAGAATCCCCAGCCTTGCAGTCCTGTGCAGCTCACTGGATTGGTTTCCAGGCTTGCGCCTTGCTTTCTTAGTTGCCTGTGTTGTTTAACTTGGGCTTTAATTTCTTCCTGACTTTCATCTTCTTTTAGGTTGGAAGAAATATCGACAGGTGGCTGTGGATGCTCAGTGCCAGCCGTATCATGACTCGTGCAGAGGGCGACTGCAACGTGGCCCAGAGCAAGCACGGCAGCATTGAGGCTGACTTTGAAGCCTGGAAAGCCAAGTTCCTCAGCCGACTGCAGGCCCTCTGCAGAGGGGAAAAGAAGCCCTGCAGTGGGAAGTGCAAGAAAGAGAAGTGCAAATCTCTGGGGAAGCAGAGCAAAGACAGCTCAGATCATGAACACGGGGCATCAGAAGACAAGAAAACTGAGGTAGTCAGAGTCCTTATGGGGCCTTATTTCTGGGTTAGTGCCCTTCAAAGCACCATTTGCCTCTCTGCTTTCTCCTGCAGCCCTGAGGGCTGTTGTGGGAGCTTGGTATTTCTTCATTCTGGAGCAGAGGGGGAAGAGGGATGAGATCCTGGAGCAGATAAGTAGAATAAGCCACTCAAAAAGGACTGAAGAACTAGTGTTGGGCCTAGGCCAGGTGGAATTTATATGATGAGGGAGTCTTCCTCTTGAATAGGGGAGGTATATGTTGTGACAGATGCTCCAGGGAGCCCGCCTGGGTTCTCTTTGAAGTCTTTGCTGTCTCATGGCCAAATGAACCATGTAATTCCCTGTGAGCAGTTCACCTGCTTCCATTTCAGTGTGTTGAAGCTTAGGTGCCTTGCCTGCGTCCCAGGGTGTTTCCAGAGGCAGCTGGGAGAGTGTTACCTGAGCAACTCCTGTATTTCCAATGAATGTATCTGCTTGTAATTGTTGGGATGTCTTCTGGAGTATTTGTTGACTGCAGGTTCTGAGAAAGAAATCTTCTTGCTCTAGATTGTAAGACCCAGAGCTGCTGTGGCCCTTTACTCCTCCCTGCAGGGGATATGTTGTGGGTTGGAAGTGGTTGCTGTGGCTGTGTTGGATTTTGTGGGGAAAGGGTGGTTCTTCTGGCTGAGTGGGCTTGAGTGTGTCAGCTGCTGCAGAAACAAGAGGGACAAACACCCACTGTGGTGCTGGACCTTGGCTGTGTGCAGAAGGGGACACAACTTTTCTGCCTGTGAAGAGTTTGACTTGTACAGCAGCTCTCTCACTCTCTGTTCCTTGAGATGGGCAGTCAGAGGAGTTAAAGGCTTCCAGACTGTGGCAGTGTGCAGTGGGAGCTGGACTCCTCTGCATTGCTCCTTCTGTGATCCCATGGGCCCATGAGGGGAACAGAGCAATGTGGAGGCAGGGGATCTGGGCTGAGTTTCAGAGCTCTTAAACACACACATTTGATGAAATTCCCAAGTTTAAATGCACCTCACATACATTATACAGGTTTCCATTGCTTGTTTTTCTGCAGTCTTCTGATTGTGAGAGCTGATTTCACTGGCTGGCATAGATGAAAGCCTTCTGTTTAACATTCAGGCTGATTCCTAATTCCCTTTTTTCTCTCATCTCTTACACAGGCTGAGGAGTTGTTTGAAACCAGTAGCGAGGAGGAGGCTGATGCTGAGGGGCATGGTGGCAGAAATTCTGTTGTTGATGTTGAAGATCTCGGCAGTATCATGAGCCACATGAAGAAAGCAAAGGTACTGCTGTTCCAGCAAGCCTGGAACTGCTGAGTCTGGGTCTCTGCTCAGCTGAATTGGTTAAAATATTACCTGCTGGATTTGAACCTGTAGAGTCTAGCTTAGAGGGAGAGTAAAAGATGAGCTATGCCTCTGTCCTGAACAAGAACATCCTTGAAGGTGTGTTGGATGTATTTAACTGACTTATTCACTGAGCAGATGCTGCAATAGTTACCTGTTGTGTTCAGTCTGAGGAAAAATTGACTTCCAGAGCTGCCATTCAGATCTGACTGTAGCTCTCTGCTGCTGGGAGGTGGAAGGAGGCAAAATACTTCCTGCTGCCTGTAAAAAAAAAAAACCAAACTGCTGGGAGAGTAGCCCCACTGTCCTGGGGACAAGGCAGACTGCAGTGTGGGAGCTCCTGTCTCTGAGCTTATATGGGCTTGTGAACTGCAGCTTGCAAGAGACGAGTGGGTGAACATTTTGACTTTCCTTGGGAGGGAGGAAGATGAACCTTGGAGGGAAAAAGGTGTGCAGCTGTACCAGGAAGGGTCCTTTCCTCCCCGAGATGCTCAGCACTGGAGGTCATGGGCAATAAAGGAACCATGTTTTCTAAGGCAGCACAACCTGGAGATGGTTTGGACCAGGGAAGGAAGGAGGTGTCCTCCAGCAGCTTTATGGAAAATTAGGTGTTGAGTTTTCCCTGACTGACAGGAGGTGGCAGTGCCATGATAAGAGAGTACTGTAAACCAGGAAATCCCCATCTCACAGTCCTGTTTATGAATCAGAAGTGAGCACAGCAATGAAATGCTTCCTGTCCTTGGCTTCTCCTGCTTGTTGCTCTGGTAGGGAGCATGAAGTCAATGTGGTGTGGTTTTATGCAATGAGACTGCATTGCTGTCAGTGACTTTGTGTGATCCACTGAAATGCTTGCTTGTTGCTGTGCTTGAGCAGTGAGAGACCTGTGTGCTATGAGTTGCTGCAGAAGTGCAGGAATATCTGTGTAGATCAGTCTCTTGTGGCTCTGACCTGAGCAGCCCTCTGATTTGAGGTGCAGCTTCTGTCTAAGCCCAGATGCTCACCTGGATCTGGACGTAGCAGGTTTTGATTTTTCTGTTTCTTCTGAGGAGATGACAATGAGTTGTTCTGCTGTGGCAGCTCAATGCTGCCCTCTCACCTCTGCAAAGGGTTAAACCTGGAGAGCATAAGTGTGGGTGGGTGTGGGACTGGGAGTGCACTGCCTGGAGGGGTCCTGGCCCTTCTGGATGTGAGCTGTTGTCAGCTGATGAGACAGGAGGCCCTGAACTATTGGAGCAGCTTTTCTTTGTAGCTGATGCCACTGAACTGTGCTGCAGTAGTCTCAGGTTTTGAGATTAATTTTGATGCCTTAAATGTTATAGTTCTCTTTACTGGCCTCCCTGTTCCTGTTCTGCTTGGCTGATCCCTGTAATCTGTGCTCCTTGCCTCATGCCTCTGTAGCCAGAGCTGGTAACAGAGAAGGAGTCTTGAGTGGTGGCTTTAACTCCTCAGCTCTAGGATTCGGGATGTTGCTTCCAGAGCAATGGCAGGATTTGGTGGTATAAGTACTTCATGGGGGAACCTGAGCTGTTCCTGGGAGACAGAATGACTTTGTCTTGATGGTGAATCTCCTGGGGTATGTGCATGTTGACTTGCAGCAGCTTTATGCAAACACTTGAGCTGTAAAATGATTCTGTAGGTTCAGTTATTTACTGTAATGAAAACAAATGCTGAAGACTTGCTATGAAAGAGCAGGATGATCTGCACTTATGGAAGCAGTTTATCACAATCAGGCTCTCTTGCTCCCAGGCAGGAAGATTTGGTTGTTTAAACCCAGTGCATCTCGGTTTGTCACATCCTCCCTTCAGTGGCTCCGAGTTTGTGCCAGGAGAGGTTTTCTTGTTCAGGTGAGACACGTCCCTTTTGTCTCTGACAGAATGCTGAACGGTGTAAAATTAATCTGACACTTTTGTTTTACACTCTTGTCATCTACTGTCTCACAGTAATCCCTCCCAGCACAGGCAAATGTGTGGGATTTGGGTCTGAACTATCCATATACAAGCTAGCAAGTCTGAAGAACACTTGTGTATTTCAGGGTGTTGTCAGAGATGTTTCTTCTGTCAGTGTTGTGTATTAACCCCTCTTCATATGGGAGACAGAACAGCAGGGCTCCCTTGTGCAGTATAGTTACCTTGAAAGGTTTTAGGGTCCACTTTTGCTCTTTTTTTGCAGGCAGAATTGCCAGCAGATAAGCCACATGTGCACTGCAGTCACCATCATAATTCCTTGTTGTCCTGCCTGACAGGGGATGGCAGAGTGGGGCTGTGGAGGCGAGTGAAATCTCATAGTATGTGGTGACAGCTACTTCATTGCTGCTGAAATCCAGCCCTTCTTTTTTTCCCCAGAATAATTATACTTCAGAAACTTGTTGCAGGTTATGCTTACTGGGGTCTTGAACTGGAACCAGACCTTTCTATCAGTGCAGACAATGCCTGTGCTTTCATGAAGGGAATTGCTGGGCATGAAAGTCCAGCAGTGCATAATGGGGCCAGGGCCTGAAGGAGGGCTGGGGAGGTCTGAGGCTGTCAGCTCAGAGCTGCTCCTCTCAGGCTCCTGATGATCCGTAGCTGTGGTGCCAGGCAGGGCTGGCTGATGCATGGCTGAGGGGTTCAGGCCTGGGTTTTCTCTGCATTCACTACCCTTCCAGCTGCCTGCTTCTAGGCTGGGAAGCTGGGCCTGTTCTCCAAATTGCTCTTATGCAGCAGGAAAAGGCAGTGATGGTTCATAGTGGGTTTAATAACTAAGTGGGCTTTTAAGTTTTACAAGTGTGGCACACTCTCCCTGCCTTCCAGAGTTACTCCCCTGAAATGTATTTCTCAGATAAAATGTGAAATGTAATGGGTATGTTTGTGGCCTGCAAGACTGCTATTAATCATAAGGACAGCATTTCTCAGTGTAGATTATCTCCCCCAGCTGGGAGATGGTGATAAACTCGAAAGACAGATCAATCCAGACTTGTTCCCAGGGAATGAGATGGCTTTATTAACCTTCATATTTATAAACTGCAGACTTGAGTAATAGTAATAATAATGCTCTATTTTTTTTTTTTAGATGGGTTAGGGGTAATCAAATGGGTGTATTTTGCTGACACAGTCTTGAGATTAATGTTCTTGTTTTCTAAACCAAAAACTTTGATGCTGCTCATGGTCACATTTGCAATGTAAATACAGAGGAGGTGTTTGTGAGAGAGCAAGATCCAGACTGAGCTGACAGGAGACTAAAGGTGTTGCAGAGTTTGTTCAAGAAGCTTCTGTTGACTTGTTGAGCAGGTCAGTTTGCCTCAGGGGAGGTTTTCTGATTCCCTTTGGCACTCCTCCCTGGAAAGCCATCTTGTGTTAGCACCTTACCAGCACTGGGGCTGTGAATTGCACCACTCACANCCACCCTTGATGGATTTGTAACCATTCATGAGGTCACCCCTCAGTCTCCTCTTCTCCAAGCTACAGAGTCCCAGCTCCTTCAGCCTTTCATCAGAAGGGAGATGTTTCACTCCTTTCATCACCTTTGTGGCCCAGAGCCCTGTGAGTACGTGCCTGCTGTGGAAGACCAAACCTCACCAACACAGACAGCGTTGAGTGCAGCTTTGTTCCAGGCAGAGACTGTGAATGTGCAGGAGTCGTTGTCTGTATTTTAACTGAATAGATTAAGCCTGAGGTACTAACTGTGATATGTGTGATTAGAGCTCTCCAAAAACTTGGAGATCTAACAGGTGGAAGATTCCTGTAGAAAAAACATGCTCTTATCTGCAACAGCAGCTCAGTCTCTGGTCTACACTTTGACCTCTGCTACCGTGGCTCAGAATTCAGTCAGACTTACTTACAAGGGCTGGCTTTTCCACAACAGGTATTGGGACAGGCTCCTGGGACACACACCTCTAGCTGACAGCAGCTCAGATTGTCTGGAGGCTTCTTCGGACATAGCCACTGATTGCAGAATCAATGTTCATCACAGTTGTTTGGTTTCTTTTGTTGTTTTTAAATATATGCATGATGTTTTGGCAACTTGAAAGATTGATGTTGAAATTAAATGACCTCTTAGTCCTAAGCTGTAATGAAAAGAGAGAAATGATGGAGTGAAGAAGCCCTTTATAAAGCCATTCTGGAAAATACAGCATGAGGTTGTGAATGGATGTGTGCTGCATGCTCTGAGTGTGAGAGCAGGCTAAAGTGGGAAATCTCACTGGTTTTGGGCTGGGCATCTCAGGACACGTGTGAAATCACGTTACCTGGGTACTGCAGGCTGTGAAATGGAGTGTTGTTTTAATGACACCTTGCCATGTGTTTTAGTCTTGCAGGAAGGTTGCTTTGTGAGGGAAGAGGTGCTGTTCCTGTGGGCAGCCTGATGTCTAGTTGATGTTTGGAAAAACCCAACGTAGTTCTTGCCTGTGGTGCCACTGCCAGATGAGCCTGAACGAGGGAGAAGTTGTCAGCTTTTCTAACTGTCCTCTTGCCACTGGAGTGTTGCTTCCAGAGCTCTGCTTAGTGTCAACTCTTCATTCATGTAATTCATGAACTTTACTTATTCACTTAATGACTCTCCTGGGAGCTCTAGTAGAATTTCTTGCTGCCAGTCAGTCTTTTCCTGATAACCTTGCCAACACTTTCCATTAGTTCTGGTTCTGCTAGGCCTGGCTCCAGCCCCTGGTGTGTTACTGTTTGTGCCTTTTCACTTGTTCAAAGATCCTGGAGCCTTTTGATTGATGAGGCTGTTACTCATGACTCAGCCAGGGGCTCTGACCACTGAAAGGTGAAATAGGACAAGAGTTTAGCCAAAATTTGGATCTTCTGGGTGTCATTTTCCTTCTGGGAGTAAAATCTCCTTGGGGAACATGTCTCTTTCAATTGTGGCACATCAATGAATAGAGCCATGAGGCTAAAAATGCAACATGAAGTTAACTTAGGGGCTACTTCTTTGCGTGGAGTTTAGGTGTGTCTTCTGTTTTTCTTGCCTCTGCAACATTAGTTTGAAGAGTGTTTAATGAAATAAAATGGAAAACACAGGGAGGTATTGGAAACCTTGACTTCTTGGAGAACACTCTTGAAAGAGGAGGAGAAGTACCAGTAGCATGTTGTGTTGGTCATATTCAGATGTGGCTGTGGATTAGTTTGGTAGGCAGGAAATCCTTTGAAACACTGTGGTTTGCAAAGGGGCAGTGATGCCTCTGCCTTGGCAGGGAAGGCTAAGGTCCTTGTGTGTACGTGTGTCTGTGCCCTCTGCTCTTGACCCATCAAAAATGAGCTTCTGCCTGCTGATAAAGGTTATGCTGCCTCTGCCTGTTGTGCTGCCTGAATGGCAGTAAAAGGGAAGAGACTTTTCCCCTTCTCCTAGAAGAGGTGACTGCAAGTCCTTAGGCCTGAGGTTCAACTACTGTCATTCAGATCTGCTTCAATGGCAGTGGCAAAAACACCCTCCAGCTGGAACCGTACTGGGTCCTGTGGTTCCTGGGAGTTGGAGCATGTCCCCGAGTTCTCATCTGTGGGTTCTCCTGTTTGTGAACACAGGCCAAAGGATGACTCTTCAGGTTTTGGCAGTGAAGTGTTCCAAGGGCATGAGAAACTGTTTCTTGTCATTACTTGCTTGATTTCTTATGGAAAGACAGTAACTTGTTTTGGATTTGTTCCAGGGCTTTCTACTAAATCACCAGAACTTGCTTTTTTTGGGAGGGGGAGGGAGAGGGCAGGGAGGAGTGAGTGTCTGTGTGGCCTTTGTGCCTGGCCTGGGCCTAAACCATAACCATAAGGCTTTTCCAGTAATATGAATATTTTACTGTTGAAGCATCTTGCTGAGAAATGAAGACCAAGTCTCATGAAATGAGCTTTTAACCTCAAAAAAAGACAAGTCCTTAACAGAGCTAACCTTTGAGGGAAGTTGTGAAGCACCGTATGAAGCTGTTAAATTCTTCCTGAAAACTCAGCAAATGGAGAGAAAGGCAGCAGAGGACAGAAAGATCTTTCTCCTTCAGTAAGGAGCATGTTGTCTTGCTGGTCATTAGGGATGACTAGATTACTTTCCCTCTTTGTGGAGCTTATTTTGGCAAGCTGAGAGCATTGGCTTCCTTAGTGATGCCAACAGTTGGTGGGTAGACTCAAATTGGAAGTATTTGTGTGAACTTCTGATGTCTTTGGCCCAGCAGAGGCTTTGGATGTGAAATAGCCTCAGCTTTGTGACAACACAATGTTCTCTAATTTTTTTTGTTTGTTGTTTATCCAGAACTCCTTTATTTCAAAAAAAGCCATAAAGGACTGACAGATTAGAAGTTGCATGAAATATCAAAGTCATTATTTACACTCTGATGCTTCTTTGTGCAGACATGAAACAATAAATACCCATAAAGTCTCAGAAGTGGCCGTTGGACCGTGGGGGATTCACAATTTATGTGCCAGGGTTTGCTTCTCCTGCTTGTAACTTTATGCTAATATGTGATATTCCTGGGTTTGATTTTTAAGTAAGCTCCAAGGGCTTAACTGTGTCTATGGAGCAGCATGGTCTGGAAGTCAAAATGAGGTGGGATGTGACAGTTCTGGATTGACTTTGGGCCTTTCTTGCTTGGCCTTTAGTGACACCAGTACAGGTTGGGGAATGAACTCCTAGAGAGCAGTACAGGGGAAAGGGACCTGGGGGTGCTGGTGACAGCAGGATGAGCATGAGCCAGCAACGTGCCCTTTTGGCCAAGAAGGCCAATGGCATCCTGGGGTGGATTAGAAGGGCTGTGGGCAGTGGGTGGAGAGAGGTTCTGCTCCTCCTCTACTCTGCCCTGGTGAGACATCTGGAATATTGTGTCCAGTTCTGGGCCCCTCAATTCCAGAAGACAGGGAGCTGCTGGAGAGAGTTCAGTGCAGGGCCACAGAGATAATGGAATGGAGCATCTACCTTGTGATGAAAGGCTGAGGGAGCTGGGACTTTGCAGCTTGGAGGACACTGAGGGCTGAGCTCATTCATGGTTACACATACATAAAGGGTTGGTGTGAGGAGGATGGAGCCAGGCTGTGCTCAGTGATGGCCAATGACAGGACAAGGGTCAATGGGTACAAGCTGGAACAGAAGAAGTTCCAAAGCAACACAAAGAAAAGCTTCTTCCCTGTTGAGGTGAGGGAGCACTGACAGGGGTTGCCCAGATGGACTGTGGAGGCTCCTTCTCTGGGGACATTCCAACCCAGCTGGATGAGTTCCTGTGTGCCCTGCTCTAGGTGCTGCTGCTCTGGCAGGGGGTCGCACTGGATGAGCTTCCCAGGTCCCTTCCAACCCTTGAGATTCTGTGAATTTTGGTGGTGCACCCAGCTACTGCCTTAGGTGACTTGTGGAGAGCACAACTTCCACTCTGTAGTATCCTGAGCTAAGTCATTGCAGTGATGTGGCTTTCTTCCCTGACCTGTCTCAAATAATTGGGACAATAGTTGCTTGTCACTCTAGGCAATTGTGTGTCAGGCACAAAGGAGTTTCTGCTCTCTGTGGATGTTCTGCTTAGAGATGAGGGTTTTGTGCAGTTGTGAAAAACCTGGGCTTAAATCCTGGAGTCTCTCTCATGAGATTCAAACACCTTGTTTCTTAAAACAAGGTCCTAGAGAACCTTAGTGCTGTATTACTACAACTGTTGTAGTGTGCTGTGAGTTTTTTGTTTAATTTACTGTGTTAAATTTCTCAGAGTCTGATGGGAAGAGGGATAAAGTGCAGGAATGCAAGGATTCATCTGTAGGCACTTGCATTTGAAATTTAGCAGGCCTGGCTGAGCCATGCCACTGTTTGAGATGTCATGCTTGGATCTAAATGGTTGTACTTTGCTGTCTTCAAACAGAGAGAACGTGAGCTTGAGGAAGGAGATGGTGGAATGAGCCTGACTGGAGAGAACGGTGGGAGGAAGGAGGAGGGTGAGAAGAGAGAAATGATAACCCCAGCTCTGAGAGAAGCACTCACAAAACAAGGTGAGGTTCTGCAAAGACCAGATGCTGAGCCAGTCTTTAAAGTCCTAGATGGCAAAGCAAATGAAAAACTGTGTTCTGTGTTAAAGAGGCTGCTCTGGGCCCTTGGTTGTGTTAGGCTTTAACCAGAGGAAGGACAGAGATGAGGCAGGGACTCTGTCCCTGTTTGTTGCTGGGGAGGAATCTGAAGCTGGGTTGTTTATATTGGCAGGATACATGCTGTAATGTGTGGAGAGTGTATCAGAGTTCATGGTGTTTCGTGTATCTGCTGGAGGGTCCCTCATTGCTGTAGCTCCTTCAGTGTAGGTTTCTCACAGCATGTTTAAAGATCAGCTTTGGATCTGTTCTGCAGCTTAGTTCTCTCCTTTTACTTCAGTTTCAAACTTAGATTTTGTTACTGACACTTTTTCCAGTAAAGGAAGGAGTTCCCTCACCTGAAGAGGAAAGAAATTCTTCTTTGTATTTCTTTGGAACCTCTTCTGTTCCAGCTTGGGACCCATTGCCCCTTGTCCTGTCACTGGACATGGAGAAAAGCCTGTCTCCTTACAGTTAAAACTGCTTCTTGCTTGCACAGCCCTCCCCTCCTTTCCTCTGCTGCTCATCTAATTCTTTAATGGTTATTCAACAGTGGAGAGAAGCCTGCTTTCTTTATTCACATGTCATAGCTCCAAATGACACGTCAAGACAGGCTCACGTGGCTATAAAAATACAACTCCTTCCTTCCCTCAGCACCGTTGCCTCCAAAAGAATGAGTGCAATGTAGTCAAAAGATAATGTGATTTATTTAGCAACAACTGGTTGCTTTGGCTGTAGGTTCTGTGTCTTTTCAAGATTATCCCTGAGGGTGTAATTAGCCCAAGAGAAGGAAAACCCAGTATTAGTGATTCAGGAGAAAGCAGCTGTTCTTTTAAATGGTAGTTGCATAACACAACTCTCCCTTTGCATAGAATCTCTTGACATCACTGAAGTGCTCACTCTCTTTAATATGAGTCAGACAAATTTACCTTCCTGTAGGTAAATTGAATTTTACTTAACCAAGGGTTTTATTTGAGTACTGGTGCTGATTTTCAGCTCAATACAACCTCACCTATTGGGCTGCATAGGCATTAGCTCTTGGAGTTGCCTGGTTGCAAATGCCTTTATAAAAGATGCTCTGTAGTGGTCAATTGTTAATGTTGTAGCCAACCTTCTATTGTGAGAAGACACTGAGTCTTGCATCAAACATGAATATACCACAAACTATTTAGGTCCTCAGAGTAACAAATAAAGTGGAAGAGAGGGAGGCAGTTGGGGTTTTGTGTTAGATTTGCAGTGTTAATGCTTTAGCAATTTCATCTGCTTAAGTAGATGTCATGAAATAGAAGCAAACTCTTCATATTAATGTTTCCTGTGGGGATTAGGAGACAAAGCCTAAGATGTTGGTGTGGTTTTTCTGCAGTTGCTTGTAGGTTCTTGAAACAATCCCTGTTGGAGTGAAAGGTGTCTTGCTTGGCCTGGATAATTTTGTACCTGCATTTAAATTCTCCTTTAGCTTTAGAGGGAGTCTCTAGCTGTTGTTTTAATAGGAAAGGTGACTCAAAACCCCACTGTGAATCCATAGGGCTTCCTTCAGTGTTCCCTGCATCAACTGTGCTTATTTTCAAAGTACAAAACATTGACTATCTTTTACACTTTCCTGCTGCTATAAACCCAGTGCAGCAATAGCACAAAGACCTGTGCTGTGTTTGGTTCGTTAACCATCGTTAGTCTTAACTGCTCTTCAATTTGCCAAATGTTTTATTGATAGTTATGGTCAAACTGGAAGCCAGGCAAATTGCTGTGCTGAATACAAAAGCAAAGGCTGGCAGCTGGGAGAATCATGGTTTTACTGCAGCTGACTTCTTGAAATGCTTGGAGGTCAAACATGATGTAGCACAGTAGCAGCCAGTTTCACCATCCCTACCAAGGTACAGTTGTATTTAGCAGTGCTTCAGGTTGTCTTTGGGTTTCTCTTAAATATGCAGGAGTAAACCAGAGGAAAAACAGGCTCAAGATCTTGAAGAGCTGATTGCTTGCTTAGGAAATTCTGTGGACCTGGGTTTCTTAGGCTGCTCACACTATTTGTGACATGTTCATTTCTACTGTGGTACTATGGAGTAAAGCTGCTTTTCGTGATAGGCCAGAGGACAGGAACAGATTAATGATACCCAAAGACCAACTCCACTTACATGGTATTAATTAGTCTGTGGTGTCTCTGCTACCAAAGGCAGAGTTTTGCTGCAGTCCAGCTGGATTGGTTGGTATTTACTGGTGAAGCAAGCCTACAACTTAGCGCCAGGTGTCCAGGATACCTCTGTTTTACTTGTATCCAGACAAGGAGTAGTAGGAGACTGTGTCTGCAATAGTGTGGGCTGTTTCAGTAACTGCTCACTTTCATGCTTTGACTTCACAGTTGACATATATATTTTTAATCTATATTTTTTTCAGTGTGTATGGGTAATCAAGAGAAAAATATTGAAGACTGGGCTTTTCAAGTGCTGACCAACCTTGTTTGAGATTAGGTTGGTGAAAGTACTTGGTGGCTTTTGCTGTCCATTCCTGCACTGAAGTTTCCAGTATCTGCAGCTCTGAGCTCTCCTGACCACCTCAATTTGGTTCACTGTGCTGAATTTTTTGTGTGTCCAGCCTTTGGAAACGAGATCCACTGTGCAAAGATGTTGCACAGAGGTTGGTGCTGCTGAATGTAGCTGCAGGCCGTGTGCTGAAATGCTTGCACGCATCTCTGATGTTTGATGCAGCTATTCAACTCCAGGTGGCACCAGCAGCTCACAGCTGGGTCAGGGAGCAGTGACACCGATGCAGTCCCCAAAGGTACCACAGAATTCAGAGACTGGCCATAGGAAGATTAAAAATTAGTTTGCAAAATAGCAAATTATTCTTGGTGAGCAGAATGAGTGCAATAAGCAAAACTAGGCACAGGTAAGCTGACTCAACTTTCTTGGAGTTCCTTTGAAAATGTCTTTATAAATAACAGGCAAATCCACAGCTAAAGGGGAAGAATCCAGGAAGCAGAAGACACTGAAGTCCCACAGTATGTAAGCTGCCAGGAGCTGATGGTGAGCTCACTGCTGTACTAATTTGCTGGCACACACGTAGCAGCTTATCAGGCACAGAGTAGATGGTGAAAGCCTGATTTTGCAGGTCTGGTTCTTCCCTCGTGTGGTTACTGCAGCTGTTAAAAATACCCTGTGTATAATGGAGGAAAAGAAGCATAAATGCATCTATATTTGAAGTGCATCTCTCTTTTTTACCTTTTGAAAGGGCTTTGGAGAGTATTGGTCTTTGAAATTGAATCTTAAGTTGGAACAAAATACAGGATATACTCAGACATGAGTAAAACTTGCTGTCCTTTCTTTATAATGTGACACTCTCCCCAAACAAGAGGATAGGTTATACAAATGGAAATGGAGAGAAAGAAGTTCCCTTGAATGACTCAAAAAGAGCAACTCAATAAACCACACACAGTGTCAGGAATGAGATTGGAAGTTTCTCCTAGGAAGCTTGGGCAATCTGAAACTCCCCTGCCCAGATTCCACTTCCTTCCATATTTATATGAAATATGGATGTAGTTTGAACAGTTTCCTTCTTTCACCAGTGGCATTTCTTGCTTTTTCTTCTTATTTTTCTAGCTTTAGTCAGGAAATTGTCTTTTGGGTGGTTACAGTTTGGAAAGTGGCTCTTAAAGTGGTGGTGATGGATTACTGCTGTATCTCTGACCTTCAGCTCTGGCTCTTTTGGACTCCACTTTTGCAGAACAGCAGGAGCCTGGACATGTCTCTTTTTTTTTTCCCCTTGTAAACATTTTCCTAGTGTGGAGTTTCCCTTTCTGCACTGAGTTTCAGCTTTAACATGTAACTATTGCTTCAAACCAGAAGGTTTTTATTTAAGAAGATTGCTTGACAGAACCACGCTGGTTTGTCAACTGCATATTACTCTTATTGGAAGAAAAGCTGTCTGTGAAGCACAGCATGACATCAGGTTGGTTTTTAGAAGCTTATGATGACTGCAGTCGTAGAGGAGGGTGGCTAGATCATCGTTCTTGTACCTTTTGGGGATTTTTCAACCACTGATCTGTTTCATTCTTTCATAATGAAATCTTCTGCTTTGTACTTTCAAAGTCTTCTGTTGCAGCAAGCTTTTGGTGCTGTAGAGATGTGAACTGGAAGATGTCTTTGAGTTTTCCTCTGGACGTTGTGGCATGTTGAGACAGCTGGCACTCTGCAAGCTGCTCGATATGGCTGTTTTGCAGATGCATTTATTCAGCCTGCTGATATTGTAACACAGGTTCTGATATGGAGAATTGTACTTGTAGAAATTTGATTTATCTTCTCTGTTCTGCTATCAAAACTGGAATACTGTAATTACTGACACATGCACACAACTGATCTACATTGAGGAGCTTGAACTTATGTGCCTGGCACTGGCAAAGCAGCAAAACAACAGCCAAAGCGTCTTGGTAGCCTGGAATGTGACATGGATATATAGACAGCAGTATCCTGTCTTGATGGCTGAGAGCTCAGTAGTGTCCTCTGATGAATTCTTTGAATTTCAGAGAATGGAGTTTTAAAACTATTAATTTCCATGGTAGGATTGAAATGCTGCAATGCAGTTTTAAACAGTTGCAGAACAGTTTTGCCCCAGACAATGGAGCAGCCCCCCTCTGTTACATTGGCCATCTCTTAGGTTAAAAGTCTGTCTGTGATCTATTAAACTCCAACTGTCAGGGCAAGCACTCACCAAATGTTTATTGTTTATTGCTTGGTAACTCATTTCAGGCCTTATGGAAGTGGAAAGGCTAGACTAGATGTGTAACAAAAAGTGTTCAGCCCTGATCACTGATACATCATCTATTTACCAAGTCTGAAGAAATATGGCATGGCCAGTATTCCCTGTGATGGCTTAGCAGGGTAACCACCCTTTCTACCAGTTACCTGTGTGGTGAAGACCCGAGTTCAGTGGCTTTGTACCTTGCTTTTAAGAAGTTCAGCAGTTACATGTTTGGGCTTTTTCCCCCTGTAACCAGAGCTATGACTCCTGGCAGCAGCAAACAGGATGAGTAAACCTCTTCTCATTACTAAAGCTGGCTGAAGTTTATAAGACTATTTTGATGTTGAACATGTACAGTTTTCATGGCCTTTAAAGGAAGCTGTGGGCACTCCACATGGTGGAAGTTGATTTAAGTGGCTTTAGAGAAAATGCTGCAGCTTTGGGCTCTAGAGTTTGGCACCTTGCTCAGTTTAGCTGCTTCTTCTCATCCCTCAACTCAGTAGCAGATCTGGGCGAGCATGTCCCAATTCCAGTTTAATTTTAATCTAAGACCCATTTTAAAGCAGCCATATTACAAGTGATCTGTGAGAGAATAATCTTACATGAATTGCTGGATTCTAGAAAATGGAAAAAAAGAAGACTGAGGCTGTGCTGGTTGACAAAAGCAAAGAAGCTGTATTACAGGGAGGGGAATGCAGCACCCTTTTCAATGCTTCTGAAGAAATCCTGCAATAACACAAATTCCAGTAGTGCAGGGAGGTCTCAGTTGAGCTTAGACCTTGCTGGACAAGCCTGTTTGCAAAGAAATGCTGAAGAGATAAGCAGGATAGACCCAGGGAGGGAGAGATGATGTGATGAAACAAGACAGTTTTGTGTACATGGCTGTGCATCTCACAAGTGTCAGCCAGAGTTGACACAATGTCTTCTGGTTCTCATCCAGTCTTAGGTAAAGAAGAAAGTGGCTTTGAAGCCTATCAGTTCAATGTCAGAAGTGCTGGCCAGGGTTACACAGATGTGCTGTCCAGGAGAGGATTGGATGATCTGCTATGAGAAATACTGAGACTTTTTGGCTTGCAGCAATTCGTTCTTCCTTACTGTCTTGGGGATTATTCATTTAGGGAGGAAAATGTTGAAATATTGTCCATTCTCACAGAGCTGGAGAGAGAGCTCAGGGAGCAGCCTGATGTTGGAGTCCCCTAAGCCTCACTTAATCTAGTAATCAGCCCTTTTGCCATCTAGCAGAGGGTCCCCACTGCTTGCTTCTGACAGCTACCTCCCCTGTGCTGGCCCAAGTGTTTGTACAGTCTCCTGGAGAGTTATCTGTGTATGTCCAAATGTCCCATCAGGGTTAGAGCTGGTGTGAGGAGACAGGAGCACACCTCAAGTGAAGAAGAGGAAATTGTGCAGATCTCTACTGAGTTTCAGTGACAGAGTAGCTAGAGCAGCATGAGCTAGGTGCTGCATGATTCCTTATTATCCATGTGTGTCTTAAGCTGTTGTGGCATCCACTGCATCAGTGTAGGTCCTGGCTGGCTTGGTGTCCTTGGAGGTGTGGGAGACTCTGGGACACAGTTACAGTCTGCTGGGATCTTGACATGCAAGAGGCACATGGTGGCACACAGGCTGGGCAGGGTATCTGTGCTGCTTTTTGTTGTGAGAGGTGAAGGCCAGCTCTTCTGCTGAGCAGAGACTTACTGTTACCTGCTAAGGTTGTGCTGGTTGGCAAGAACTTGATACTTAACATTTGGTCTCTTGGAAGTGTTAATACAAACATCAGCCTAAAGCAATTAGTTGAGACACACTGGGTTTAGGCACAACCAGGCCACTGACATACAAATGCTACTGTGTGAATGACACAGTGATGCTTCTCAAATCCCTCTTATTTTTTAATGCTGATTTTAAAGTGATTTCTAATCCTTCAGACATAGTTGTCTCTAAGCACTTTTTTTTTTTTCCAAAGAGGAAAGTAACCAACTCCAGCAGTTTGGGTGATAATTGTACTTAGTGCTTAATGAACGTTGTGGAATTAATCCTCCTGGAGCAATCAATTTACATGAAACTGTGTTGATCTTGGCTGGGGAACAAAGAAGTGATGTGAAACCAACTCTCATGGCATGGAGGAGCAGGGCCCCCACTCTGGCTCCACCACGACCAATGGAGAGGAAATAGCTGAACCTGTCAAGTTTGGGTTCAAGCTAAGCTGTGCATTTCAGTTCTCTTCCTCTGCCCTTCCAGCTTCAATCAAATGTTGTTCTTCAGGCTTGCTCAGACCTTTGCAAGGAGCAGTGGTTTTTAGGTCTCCTTGATTCTGGGGAAGTGCCTGTTGTAGGGTGATGGCCTAGGGCCAGGGACATGATTCTGGTTCCCCCATCCTGCTCCCTCCCATGTGCTGTCCCTTTGTGTCAGTGAGATGTCCCATATCACTGGAGTAGCCCAGTTAGTCTGCCTTCCTGTATGTGGAGATGTATTCTGCCCCCCTCCTTGTTGTTTCAAACAAGTCTGAGCAATATAAATAAATCTGCTGTGACAAGCATTTGTCTCCAGGTGGCCCAAGTCCCTTGGGTGGCCATGGCCTTAGCTCTGAGTGTGGGCTCTGAGTCACATGGAGGGTGCTGTGAGTGGGCACAGAGATCTTTCTGCTCCCCTTGGGGCCAATTGAAAAGAGCAGCGTTGAGACTGATGCCTAAAAAATTGGTGTACCTGTTGGTATGTTTTTGTGCACTGATTATTGCAGGTTCAAAATGAAGTGTTTGATGATTTCTGTGTTTGTTTTCAGGCTACAGACTGATTGGTGGCCATTCTGGGGTGAAGCTCTGCCGATGGACAAAGGTATGCCATCCTTTCCACAGAAAAAAGCCCACCTCAAACTAGAGACTTTTTCAGGTATTCCAATTTCCAGCTGGAATGTCCTTTAAAAAATGGGATACTACTTGCATAAAACTAAATTTAATCTTCCTAGCTGTAGTTTTACATTTCAAGCTATTAAAATCCCACTGCAGAGAGTGAGAATGTGGCTGTGGCAAAGAGCTGGGAACATCAGTTTTTGTTGTTGTTCCTGTTATTCTGCTGTCTGCTAAAATACCTCCTGCCTACTGAAATGTACAGCAAGAGCAGAGCACTGCAGAGCAGAGTGGGGAGGTGATGTCACCAGTGTGTAGTCTTCTGAAACAGATAACCCAAGTGTCACAAACCTCAGATGGGCACCTGAACCTGTGGTTCTGTGACTGCTGGATCTGGGTTGTGACAGTCTGTGCTTCTTCACTGGTTTCAGCATTTGTCTAGGAAGATGTAGATAGTGGGGTGATGGTCACTGGGTGGTGCTGGGAACGTGTTAGGAATCACTCTGTGAGGGGAGTGGTGCGTGTAGTGGTGTGTCATATCTGTGTGTGTATGTGCACATATGTATGAGAAGTCATCCTCCCAGCCCTGGGGTTGTGTAAGCCAGGAGTTCAAGTAGTTTGTAAACTTAAAAGCTCTCCCAGCAGAGGCACAGAGGACAAGCTTCAGCCACTTCAGGAAGTTTGTTGTTTCAGCTGTTCCTGAGAAGCTCAGAAGTTAAAAGCTGATCTATGCTGTTAAGTGTTTGGGGAGTGCCATTGATAGAACGTTGGTACTAAAGCCTTCAGCGTTTGTGGGATGAGAAATGATGGGAGTTGTCACCTCATCAAAATGCCAGCACACCTCTAATCCTTGTTCCTTGGTCTCTCAGCTCTCTTTGGTTTCTTTTTGCTGCATGATTAACTCTGTTTATTTTGAAAAGAGCTCTTTGAATGGGCAATCACCAAAGTGGGTGCTGCAGCAAGGTTTTCTTACTGCAATGCCTGGAATCAACGAGCTGTTTCAATAAAAGACCTGTTCTCCTGAGGGATTTGAAGAGCCCAGTGCTGTATTGTCATGAATGTTTGGAAGACTGATCCTGCTGATGCTCCTGCTGTTCACTCTTACGAATGTTTCTTTCTTCTGTTGTTTTTAGTGTCACAAAATGCCATGAAATGTTTAAAGATAAAACTTGTCAAACTTTGTCAATGCTGTGACAGAGAGAAAGCCAGAGAACCTATTTTTATTCAAGAACCAGAATTTCAAGCAGCACTGTAAAGCCATTTCATAAAATAAATAGCAGCTCTGTGTGCTTAGATAGGACCATACTATTTTTAGCTTAAGCAGGAATTGAATGTAAAGTGTTCTAATAAATAGAGCTGAAACTGGTTACAGGCAGTGGCTTTGATTCAGATTCACACCAGTGTCTGAATATGTTCAGGAGGCTTGTTTGAGATGTTTATCAGCAGAAAGCAGGAGCAGGGTAGAAGGATTAGTGTTAAGTAAAGTTTCCGAGTGCTATCTCAGATCAAAATGATTGTGTTCTGACATAGTTCTGCAACAGAGCATAAACCCTGACAATTTTAGGAAGAGTCTGTTGATTTGCCTGTCTTGTGAAATTCAAACTATAACTTGGCTCTCCTGGAGTTCATGACTCTCCACATGGAATCTCTTGAGTGAATCGCTTGAGGAATGGGTAGAGTGAAACCATTTTGTTTAATAATCCAGCTGTGTAACAAGGCTGTGTGTATGCCAGGGTAACCTTTGTGTTCTTTCCCTGTTGCTCAGTGGAGACTTTCTTTGTGAATCACCAGGACTCTCCAGGTAGAGGGAAGTAGATTAACAGTTACTGTGTCATATTTAAAAGTTTTTCTCTTGAGAATAGTCAATATTCTTTCTAATTTATTATTATTGAACTGAGATAATGAAAGACAAGCTTTGCCCAAGCACCTTGCATGCTGAATAGGAGTTAAATCCCAGAGGAAGGCTGCTGTGTGGCTCTGCTGTGGAGGAAAGCACAGCATCCTGCTGGAGCTGCTGCCTGGTGTCAATGAGGGTTTATAAGGTCAGGGTATTTATTTAATTTAGTGCTAGAAGATATAGTCTACTAGACAAATGAAAAGAATTGAGTGTTCTGCGTAGGGCAGCCTTCAAATTGATCCTCATTACTCTTTAGTGAGCTTTTACAATAATATTTCTTGCAGCTTAAATGGTTTCAGCTGCTTTCTTTTGTGGGCTGATGCAGTGAAGAGCCTCAGAAAGCCATTGGTATGCTGTGGTGTTGCAAATGAGGAGTCACTGATGATGGTGAAGTTTCCCTCCTCTAAGAGTTGTAAACTTTACATCATAAATGCCTTTCTTTTCCTGTGAGTTTTGTTTTCTGTAAGGATTTCTATAAACAGTCACACCCTATCCTGGTCTGTGTGCTGGGAATTCCTTCCAGCACTCTGCATCTGTCACTGCTCAGAGCTGCTCTGCAGCCCTGACCTCGCTCACAGCGGCTGTCACGGCCGACTTTGAACACCAAAGTTACAGCAGATACTCCCAGGGAGCAGATTTCAAGCTATTGCACTCAAATTTGGTTACAAGTGGTGTGTTTTTTAACTCTCTTCATGTTTCTTTGTGTCTGTCTCTGCTGTCAGTCGATGCTTCGAGGCCGAGGGGGCTGCTACAAGCACACGTTTTACGGCATTGAGAGCCACCGCTGCATGGAGGCCACGCCGAGCCTGGCCTGTGCCAACAAATGTGTCTTCTGCTGGAGGTAAAATCCTGAGGCAGTTTTGCTTTGGAATAGGGTCTCTGTTCTACTCTGTCCCAGTCTTCCTCCTCAAACTCAGGGCAGTGTTACTTGTGTACACTTTTCACTTAGAAATTGAGGGAGGGAGGGTTTGGAAGGGAGCAGCGTTTCTCCTGCTTGTACTCCTCCCCTTCTGAGAGCTGTGGAGCCTATGGGTCAGGGGTGGTAGGAGGTCACTTGGATGAGAGGCTGAAGAGGATATGAGGGCTCTCCAGTGCTACTTCCACTAGAGTTATGTCCCATGCAACCAGATTTTGAGCCCCAGCAAGTTCAGAATAGCTGGGGACCAGTGGATGGAGGAATCAGTGGGGCTGGAGACAAACACCTTTCCGTCTGCTGCTCTGCAATTCCCACTGCCACCTGGGCTGAACACTTGGTAGAGATTTGGTTCCCTCAGGAGATCACTGTCTGAGATTCCCTATGGCTCTTGGTGCTCTGGAAAACATGGGCTGGTTCATGTTCTGCAAAGCCACCAAGATGCTAAGGGATGTATCTTGCGTTTGAAATTGAACCATTTTTCTTAAGGTACCTTCACCCCCACCAATTCTACAGAGTTCTCAGTGAGTGAAAAGTGATGACAGTAACTGTTGCCTTCTTAAACCAATAGCTAATAAATTACTTGCCATTTTAGTCAGTGAAATGACCCCTTTTCTCAGAGGAATTACACTGATGTCAGTTCTCTAAAGGAAATGAGTTTGCCTTGATCTGAACCCTGAGCTGCTCCAGCACTGCTTACTCACCAAAACGCCTGGGCTTCCAAGGGAGGCTTTTGCTGGGCTGGAGGAGTGCAGGATGGGATGGATGAGAGACTGAGAGGCTCAGCAGAAATTAAAGCAGTGACATGAAAGTGTACTGAGTGGGAAGATGTGGAGGTTATTCTTTTGTCTTCTCCTTTGCTAGCTAATTCAAACCATGGGGGCTTGCCCTTCCTTTGGTGTTTTGCCTTCCCCAGGGACTGGCTGCCCATAACACTCAATCCACCCCTAAGCCTGTGTCCGCAGCATCCCAATATTGCCATGCAAAACCAGCCAAGTTTCTGAGTACCACTCTGTCTTTCATAGTCTTTAAGTCTTAATAATGCAAATGTTTCATGAGAATATTTAAATGCTAGTGTCAGTGCAAAAGGACTGCTGGAACTTGGACAGCACCTTGAAGCTGTCTCCCATGCTGGTGTGAAGTGTAGGTGTTAGACACTGGTCATCCTGTTAAGTTTGCATTTGGGAGTCTATTCCAAAATGTTAATTGGTGCTCTTGATGGATTTTCATTATATCCTGGCTTGCACATTAAACATGTCACTCTCTGTGCAAGTTTTACTGCTTTTCTTCAGAGTGATCTAATCTCTGGGATGAAAAAATGTACTGTTCATGTCTTGTTTCCTTCTGTTGGCTGGCAGTTGTGCCTTTAGCTCTGCATGGTGACTATACTGCTAGGAAAGAGGTTGCCATGCATGTTATTGTCCCTATGCAGAAGGTACATCATGAACAGCAAATAGAAAGCATCATCATGGTCATAATGAGGCATTTTGTTCCCAGTATTACACTGCAGACCATTAACACCATTCCTCTTCAAAATGACCCAGCTCAGTATTTCTGAGCAGCAGCAGCAGCCTGTGTCTGGTGTATGGGACTGAGTCAGGGGAGCCAGGCAAGTGTGAGCTGGGCAATGCAGTAATTGGGACAAATCACTGTGAGATGAATTCTGTGTGCCTCTAACTCATCATCCTCTAACTGTCATTTGTCACTTTTAAGGGGAATCCTGGAAACAGTAGCCCTAATGATAACAAATGTTAGAATGCTTATTTTGTTCACGATAACAACCTGAATGCAAGGAAACAGCTTTCCAGGGGACTGTGTTGAAAAATGGTCCCATTTACTTGCCTTTTGCAGGTGAAATGGGTTGCAGTTGTTTAATTCTTCCATACTGCAGCACTCTCTTTTCTCCTCAGACCTCTGTCATGTTGGAAGACTTAAAGCTCAGCTTAAGACTCATCCCAAGGCTTGCTTTTTATACACCTTAAGCTTGCCACAAACCAGGATTGCTGCAGAAAAGAAGCTTTCTTCACTTGGGTTGCTTTTTCAGGCCCTTTGCTTGGGCTGCTGCAGCCTTTGAGTGACTGTGAGCTGTGCTGGTCAGATTCAGGGTTGGAACCTACCACACCTTGCAGACTGTTCATCGTGTGAGACTAAATGTAGCATTGCAGGCAGTGGTGGCTGGGTAGGATAAGTCTGTTACCTTATTAGCAGTTGCCATCTGTGCTGTTGGAGACATATGAAGCAATAGTTTTTGATCTACTGTTGGCAAAATGTTTTTATCCAGGTTTTCTGCCTTGCTGGTCTCATCCTGCAGCTCTGCACACTCAGTTGCAGATAAGACTGCTGTGATTCTTTTTTTCTCTTGATCTCTTCTTTCAGGCTTTTGACATTTGTAGAGTCTGCCAATGTTTCCAACTGCATAACCACTGCAGCTCTCTCAGGATTGCTGAGAAAAAGACCAAGGAGCCTGTTTGCTTTTTCTTCCTTACTTTGGCAAGAAATGCTTTAGTTCAACTGTTTCCCTGACTATTGGACATCATTGCAGTTGGTCGGTCATGACTGACACTTTTTGGCCCTGAACCATGTGTGGAGCCAGCATCCAAACACCCTCAGAGAGGGGAATTTGTGAACAATGTAGCCTGACTCTGCACTGGACATATTCCATCTCCCTGGCAGATACCAAACGTGCCATAGCAGTGGGACTGCTGGCTTGTGCTTCCCTGCCTCTGCCCGTTGGAGAGCTCACTGACAGGTCAGTGATGCAGGTTTATGATGTGGCAGCTCCTTTGGAGGACAAGAAACAGATGGTTTGCTCTGTTATCCCCCACAATGCAGAAGACACTGTGGTGAAGTCCTGAGTCTGCATCAAGGACATGGAGGTCTGTTTTAAATCAGTTTAAGTACTCCTCACAAGCTTTCAACTGGTTGCAGTGCCTCTGATACTGTCAGCCAATTCGTACAGCATGCTCTAGGACAAGTCAAGCTATCCCAGTGGAAACGCTTCATTTAGATTAAACATCTCTAAGCTGTCCTCTTCCTTGTCCAATCTGGATTCTTCCCATTGCCATCAGGAGAAGGCAGAAGAAAGAGTGCAAACAGGTTTCTTGTCACCAGAGAAACACTTTGCTTGTGCATTGGACAAGCTTTTTTTCTTGGTCTTCCTCTCACTCTATAGATCATTATAGGGAAAGTTCTTGTTAGCCCTTTTCTATGTCCTTTGCTAGTTTATATTGGATTCTTTTTGCCTTGACCTTTCTGATTATGACCCTGTGTTCTTATGCTCTTCCTTTTATTTTTAGCTGGAGGATTGCAAAGTTGCAGAAGAGCCTGTGATTCTGCCAGAGTGGTTTCTTGTTACTCTTCATATCCTTGAGTTTTATTGCCACAGTTTGCACTTTTACCTTAACAGAGTTTAAAAACCTGCCAGTTCTCCTGAACTGCTTTGCCCTTAAACTTTCACTGGGATCTTACCCACCACTTCTCAGGGTTCAGTGAAATCTGTTTTCTGGACTCTCTTGTTTTTACTCTGCTTTCTCTCTCATCCCTTCCTGGGAACCACCTGCTCTGTGCTTTCATGATCACCACCAGTGTTTCCTCCCCTTCCTATTCCCCACGTTGATCCCCAGTTGATCACTGGAGTCAATGATACTCTATACCCACACTGCATTTGCCCTCAATGTTTCTTGAAAGAGTTCATAACACTCGGCATTGCTTGCAAAAGGGAGCAACCATTTTAAGACTGTGTAAAGCAAAAGCTGATTTACTGAAGTAAAACACAAAAGTGATTGGGGAGAGGGATGTGCTGCCCCATTGAAGCATGCACCTTCACCAAGGTCTGACTGACTGCCAGCAACAGTGATAATGCTGGCAAATAATACTGGTAGATGAAAGGTGTGAGAAGGAAAGGGAGGATGAACTGGCAGCAGAACTGTTCACCAGGGAAGAGCAGGAGCAAGCTGGGCTCTTCCCATTGTGTTCCATGCTGTCTTGCATTGCTCCGTGGTGGTGAGGTGCTGTGGCAGTGAGGGATGATCTCTGAAGGATCAAATCAACCTACTTCATGCCTTGAATCTCTTAAAAAATGAAAAGTTTTTCTGGTGTGTGTGTGCTTTAGGGTGGCAAAATGATCATGCAGGGAGACAGAGCCTGCAGGGGAATGGGAAGGAGACAGTGAAATAGTCTCCTCTGTGCCAGGGTCTGTGAAACAATCCCATCAGCCTAATACATCTTCCCCATTGGAAGAGAAACTTCCTTTTGCCTGGTATGTTTATTAGAGTGGGCTACAATTCCAGAACACTGATAATTAATAACTGTCCAGTGTGCGTCAGGACCCTATTGATTTTATATCACTGTGTCCTACGAAATATACAAGATACAAGTTCTGTAGCTCTATGCAGTTTATTTATAATATACATTTATAAATGCCTTCTGGAGTTGGCAGTCAGGGGAAAAAAGGGGAGGAAGGAATTGAAAAAGCAAAGCTGTTGTAGCTTAAAGGATCTTTGAGGAGATAAAGCAGTTTGAGAGCAGTGTTTGAATCTCCATCCACTTCAAAAGCAATGTTTGGGCCAAAGGGCTCGTTTATTGATGCCAGGTCTAGAATTTGTGTGTCTTAACACTGTCAAAGTGTGGAGCTGTGGGTCTTTCTCACTTGAGGAGGTCAGTGGGAGTCTTTTGATTGGCTTTGGACCAGCCACTGCATCCTGAGAAAGCACTTTGCCCTGTCTTTTCTCCTTTAGTTATACGTAGGTGTCCTGTCCTAATGTCCATGTAACTGGAAGGCTGAATGCAGCAGGTATCTTCAGTCCTGCTGGTGACTGACTTCCAGGGACGATGGAGAGTGGTAAAGAGAGATCAGCTGGTCAGAAAACAGGCTTTCAGGAGTATGTATATTAATTGATCTCATATTCTTGTCTAGAGCTTTGCTAATCTGTTAGTGCTGATTTGAATGGCACTGCAAAATGTGCCACTCTTCTACTCATACATTATTCTAAGAGCTACAGTAGAATTGATAGGAGAAAAGGGGAGGAGCTTTTGTAGCAGATTTTGGAAAAAACCCCAGAAGTTGGGGAGAGAACAAAGAGCTGAAAGGACAGAAATTCACTGATTTTTTTTCTTAGTATGATACTTAAAGGCTGAATTGTCCCTGTTTGCCAGAAAGTCCCTTTGGCAGGGAGGCCTGTGGCCTGTACAGGCTTTCTCTGGGTTGTGGCTGTCCAGGTGTGAGCATGGTGACCACCCTACCAGTTGTTTATAATATTTCATTTGCTGCTCAGGAGGTTTTTTTTTCCAGATGGACTTAATGTCTTTGTAACACCTTCTCATTCTAATAAGGAACGGGGAGAAACTCCAGAAGCCTTCCAGGTGCATGAGTGGATTTGCCTGGATAGGCTTTCTGTGTTTGAAGACAAACTGAGTGTACAGAGATCTTTTTTGGGTAGGCAAGGTCAGCTTCCCTCCCCCATGTGCCACAAGCTGTCCTGCAGATGGTCATTGTTTTTATCCTGTAATCAACTTGACTCAGAAATTAACATTTGATGCTGATTTTTATTACATTTGGGTTTCAGTAATGCAGCAGCCAGCAGACCTCAACAATGCTGAGAAGCTCATCTAAAGTAAAGCTGGGTGATTAACAATGCAATGCAGCAATGCAGCTCTGGTATACTGCAGACTTCCCAGTCTCTTCATAGAGTTTGAAGAAATCTGTTCTCATCTGTCTTGTTACTAGAGCATTACACAAAGATTGGGTTAGAAACAAATCCTGCCCTCCTTAGAGTGGCACTTGGTACCTTCACAGTGGAACCAGAAGTGGCTCAGGGCCTTCCTTTTCTAGTGCTGTGCACAGCTCTGGTCAGAAGGGGAGGCACAACTGATTTTCCTTTCTCTACAGAGGTCTTTCTTGCTGCAGATTGTCATTTTTAGCTTACAAACCTTTTGCCTGTGATTCAAATAGATATGTTAAGTTTAAAATAAACTGTAAGATCTGTTCTTCTTTCTGGAAGACCAGAGCCTAGAAGGAGAAGGGTATGAGAACAGTGGTCAAAGAGAACATCTGAAAGTTACATCAAAAGCAGGATATTGCTGAGAGTTTCTTGCTGCTTTTATTATTAAACAATACCAAAGTTCCCAGGGTGACAGATGGGCTCTTCCCTGTGTGTTAGAAACAGCACTGAATAGCTCTGTCTCTTTGTCCTACAGGCATCATACCAATCCCGTGGGCACAGAGTGGCGATGGAAGATGGACCAACCTGAAATGATCTTGCAGGAGGCTATTGAGAACCATCAGAATATGATCAAGCAGTTCAAAGGTAACTTCTCCCAATTCTTCCCCAGCTTGAGTGCGTGCTCTGCTGATACCTGAGCTGGACAGGAGCTGAGAGCTCTGCACCACTGCCTCACGCAGAGGCTTCTTGAGTCTGTACAGCTCCAAGCTCTGGTGCCTGTGTGGGACCTGCTGCATGCCATACCAAAGCTGCCCAGGCTCAAACTTGTTGGAGCTCATTGACAGGAGGTTCATCCCCAGGAGCAGAGGTTGAGTGCTGTAGTGATGTGGCAGCCAAAAGAGCAGGGGAGAGTTCAGGCACTCCCTGGAATAGCCACTAATCCTGTTTAGCTTGTGATTTGTAGGGTCAAATGGTTGTGTATAAAACCCCTGCTGTCCTCTGGACTGTGTTTACTATGTGCCAGACTGGCTGTAAACTGCTTTCAGAAAGTTACTCTGAAACTTCATGAGCTTTAGTTATTTTCCTGGCTGCTTACAAAGCTGTCAGGGCAATTAGCACAGTCCAAGTGTGAGGTGCTGCGAGAGAGAGAAATTCATTCAACAAGAGACTTACAGTAGTTTCAGGGACACAAAAGTGAGTCCTTTTAATCTCAGGGTGATGGGTTTGATGGTTTGGTTTGGTTTTCAAACGTTCTCGTTTCGTGCCGTTGAGTTTCTGCAGAATAACCGTTAGTGCTGTCGCTCACTCGGGATGGAGCCTGCCTGGTTTCAAACACTCTAAGCTTTGCTCTGATGGCAAACCAGCTTTTCTATGTGAGGCTGAAGCAATAGCCACAAACACCTCTTTCTATCTTGGCTTTGCAGTGTAGCATGTAATTTGCTGTACTGCTTGAGCTCCAGCGTCTAAGCAACAAGAGGTGAGCTGAGGACCAGCTTTCAAGCTGAAGTCTTTGTGTTTCTTTGAAACAGACCAACCCCCCCATCTAAACCCTCAGATAGGATTCGAGTGCATCAAGGCACGTCAAGGAAATGTGAAGTGACACATTTGGAACAAAAGCCTGTTTGTAGTCAGATGATTTCATACAGGGTCCTGAGCACTTGGTTGGCTACGGATGGGCTGGAGGAGCATTTACCTCTCTCCTGCACACCCCCTGGGTATAACAAGTGTGACTCAGATTGGTTAAGCTTGCAGACACCATTTTCACGTGGATGTTACAGTTGAGCTCCTTGTGTTTTTTCACTCTGTTCTGAAATGCTTCTCGCTCCTCAGGACCATGTCACGTGTTGGGTTTTCTTTTTGAACACATCCTCTGTGGAGCTGTGTTTCATGTGGCTCTCAATGTGGATTCAGACCTGGTGATTAGTGCTCTGCCTGGTGAAGTGTGTCCGAGGAGGTGATCTTGATGGTGCTGGGGGCTCAAGGGAGGTCAGCAGTGGAGACAGACTAACCTGGTTTTCTTTAAGATGCCTGCTTGAAGTGGTACTAAACTGGCTCTTGGGTTTCTGTCTCAGCATTCAGATAGCATCGTTGGTCTCAGCAATGGAAAGCTCAAATGTTACTAGAAAATTGCTTGCAGCAGTGAGCAGGGCACACACAGACCCAGGCACTGTGTCTGGCCATATGCTGTTCCATGGGCTCCTGCTGAGCTGGCTCAGTGGCCACTGCCTGTGCCCTGCTCGCTCTGGTTCAGGAAGGCTCCAAGTGGTTTTGCTCAACCTTCCTCGAGCCAGGGTGTGTGTCAGATAGAACTGTGTGATTTGGGAGGGGTTTTAGTTGATTTCAGGCTGTTTTCCCTCTTGCAGGTGTGTCGGGAGTGAAGGCAGATCGCTTTGAGGAAGCCCTGACAGTGAAGCACTGCGCACTGTCACTGGTGGGAGAGCCCATCATGTACCCTGACATCAACCGCTTCGTGAAGCTCCTGCACCAGCACAACATCTCTAGCTTCCTGGTCACAAATGCACAGTTCCCAGATGAAATTAGGTAAGGAGATATTTCATCCAGCTCTTACTAAATCATTTGAGTGCTGCCTTGTGTTTTAATTCTGTTTTTTATTTCTCATCAGTCAGCTCTGTGTGAGCACTGGCAACAATGAAACCCACTTGGCATCTATTTGATTTGAACCTTAATCTGTCTGTGCTCTTTCTCATCTCTTTCTCTAACCAAGTTTGATTTTTCTCTTCTGTGTCTTTTAAACAAAGTGTGATTGCTTCTGAAAGTGAAGGGAATGTAATACAGCACCTCCCAGAGGTGTGAGGGAAGAGCAGCAAGTGAGCTATGTATTTTGCTCAGGGACATTGATAACTGGTGTGAGTGTTTGTGACAGCTAGAGCAGGAGATCGAACTCATAAATTGCCCTTCTGTTTTGAGTGCTTCTCTTGTGATATGATCTTCATTGTAACTCTGTAACAGCACAAAACAAAGCTCTGACCAGCCTAGCATCTCCAATTATTAACTGTACTCTGAGGCACTTGAGCTCAAGCTGCAAAAAGGTTTTAATGAACTCTAAAAGAGTCTTTACAAATGCAAAGAACCCCCATTCCCTGGTGTGTTTGATCATCCAGGCTGGTTCTAATGAACTCCAGTGTAATGCAGTAGGGACACACAGGGTGGTGAGAGCCCTTGGAATGCCTCAGCAACAGCACTTCCCCAGTCCAGTCGGGGCTGTGTGGGCACCTTGAGCTGTGCACAGGGTGGCTTTGGTGCATCACTCAGTTTGTCCTTTCAGCTCGGTGCCTCTGTGTGTTAGCACTTGCTGGTAGAGCTTCCTCTTTGCTTCCTTCTCGTGGTCTGAATGTGGCAGTGGGGGGAGAGGAGGGCATGCAATTTTTGAGTGAGTAATTATACACTACAAAGGCATTCCAAATGATTGAATAATTGTGTAATCAAGTTACTTTAAGTCGTGTATTATGTGCCTGATAGACAGAAATTGCTCTTTCCTAAAAATAGCATTTTAAAAAGAGAGCACATGCTATATTTTGAAGCTGCATTTCTTAGGATCTGTTGTTTTTAAAAGGAAACAAAAAGTGATGAAATGCTAGTCTTGCTGTCTTAAAAATGGCGTCTGATCTTTGGCTCATCAAAGCAAACCATTTACTTAATAAAGGAACTGAAGTGTGCTCCAAGAGCACTTTTCCACTGTCAGCAGAAGGGAACTATAGTCCCAAAAGTTAATCCTAAAATAGGCAGCATGACCTCTGGCATTCAACATGCAAAGGGGGAGCATGGCCTGGGCTGTACCTAAGTTTGAGAGAGAGGCTATCTGGCTCTCCAGAGCCCCTGGCTGCCTTTCCAGCGTGCTACTGCCTATGCTTCTGTTCTTCCTTCTCTTGTATTCACACCATGGCTTCACCTGCCTCCATGTTTCCATGGCACATGTATGTCTTCATAAGTGAAGGATGTTTTAAAGCACATGAGCTCATATTGACCAGTTACTGGGCTCTAGTCTTTCCTTCCTCCTCTCATTTCTGATTAGTGGCTGTGAACAAGAACCCTTATGTACGTGCATTTCTCAGCATCAATAATAATGAGCAAATGCTTGTCATTGCTCACAAGCAAATGCTGGTTTTTATTGATGTTTCTGTTCATTGTACCATTGGCTTGGCTGTGTCCTGTCTGACTGCTGAAGCAGCCTGAGGTCAGTGTATTGCTCTTAAGCTGTGTTGTGCTACTTTGTCATGATTTCTGCCCAAGTTCTTCTGTGGTAAATGCCATGAATTTCATTTCCTGGCTGTGACCTCAGCTGTCCAGGCTAGCTTGGAAGTTACAACCCAAAAATTAAGGAGGAATGTTGGAAAATCCATCCTAGTACCATGCAACTAAATTTCCTATTAGCTATAAAATGTAGCTGTGTTCCAGGAACACCAGTTTGTGCTCTAGTTCTCCCTGATGCAGTCTGGACCATGGCTGCCCTTCCTCCTTGTTTCCCTTTGGCGGAGAATGCATAACATCCACTGGGCTCCAGTCCCAGCTGTGGCACAGACCTCGTGGACCACTCTGTTTTGGAGCAATGTGGGGCAGAAACCTCTCCCTGGGATCTTCTCCAGTTCCTTAATTTTCTCCATTTTAACAGTGAGTGGCTCTTGCCTGTCCTTAGGATTGGAATCTTCAGAGAAGAGATGATTTTTCTCAGCTCATGTTTTGAAAAATGCTCATGCCATCTTTGGTGGGGCCCCTTTAATTAGGCAAATGCAGCATTAAGTACAGAAAATAGCGTTTTGGCTGTGTTCTTTGACATTGAATACTTCAGTCCACTTACACCTAGAACATTGGGTCATTTCTGGAGATTGTGGCTTTGGGCTGCAAGTTCAGACAAGTTTGTTTACAAAATCAGGGCTTTTAAAACCTAACATGTTAAATTTTGTTCAGGGCTAAACACATACAGAGAGAAGATGTTCAGAGAGGTGGTTTGAGTGTCCATGTTCAGTGGATTTCTCTTTGCATCAGAATCACAGAATCGTTGTGGTTGGAAAAGACCTTTAAGGTCATTGAGTCCAACCCCTCACCTCACACTGCCAAGCCTAATTGAACATATTTTATTTCACTGCAGCTTTTAGATTTTGTGCTGAATTTCCCTGGACAACCTATGTTTAAAAATCCATTTTTTAATAAGGTCTAAAGTGTACACTAAGGGCTCTGCTTGGGCTGACTCTGAGCAGTTCTTGCCACTGTCACCTTCGGGGAGGACAGGGGCTTGGTGTATTTTTAGGTGTCACTGTTTGGCAGCTGAACAATAGTTTCTAATTTCTTCTCATCTTCTATAAAGAAGCAAATCAAGCTGGGACTGTAGCCTGCTCATTAACAGACTTCACACAAACCACTTGCAAAATGTTGTCCTAAAACTATTCAGAGCTGAAGACTTACATGGTGCAATTAGGATGCTGCTGTTTCATCTTGGGGACCCCAGGCTGGAAGATGGCACAAGGGGTGGATGTGTGTTACTCTCACTGGCTTTATCAGTTTTATCTGTGAGGAGGGAGCTTGTTTTAGCTTGTTCCTCTTAATGCCCTTCATTATCCCTTTGCTAATGGACCACAGCCTTGCTGCTCCTGCTTTATACCCTTGAGGTTTGTGGAAGGGATTAGACTCAACCCAGGCTCTTCACACAGTGGAGGAGGCTTAATCTTTTTAGAAGTTATCAGTGTTGGGCTCACAGATGCTGTGCTCACTGGTGTTATGTGACCAGAAAGGCTATGCTGCAGGGTTTGTATGAAAAAAAAGTCTTGGAAGTGGAGAGAGAACACACTGGGGGGTTGTGCTTGATTTTATTTTCTAACCAGCTTTGATATCCTTTCAAAAACATGTTTAACTGATGATGCCAGCTGCAGGTCAGGTAAGTTCAATGTTTCCAGCAGTAGAACCAGACTGAATTATGGCTGCATTTCTGTTGAAAGAGATTATTTTTCCATGGGCCAGGACAAACAGAAGTTGAAGGAAGGGTTGAGCTTTGTGGTTTTTAACCATGGCAGCTGTGGTGAGCAGTAGTCTTCCAGTTCCTCACCTGAACCCCTGTCTGCCTGCTTTGGGAAACATTTCTGAAGCTTAGAGCTACAGCAAAATGAAATATATTCCAGCTCAATGAGGAGAAGGTAATTAAAGTGTCAGTTGAGGCCTCTGAATGTGAAGTTCTTGCTTCAGGGTGTATTACTTGTTGAAGGTAGGTTGTAATGTCTTGCACTTAAGATGATGGTCACTAGGCAAACAGCCACCACTGGGCTTGGGTAGTCTTCCCTGTAAATGTCATATAGTTCCTGTAACTACTGGACCAGGATGGTGGTTCATGTGTGCTTTGGTAGGAAAACACAAATTCAGCTACCAGTAATGTCTGAAAACAACAATTCTCTTCTCTTTACTTCCAAGGAACCTTGAGCCAGTAACACAGCTGTATGTCAGTGTGGATGCCAGCACCAAAGAAAGTCTGAAGAGAATTGATCGACCCCTCTTCAAGGATTTCTGGCAGAGATTTCTAGACAGTTTAAAGGCCTTGTCTGAAAAGGTACCCAGTTAAGAATATGTTTTAAGACCTTTTTTTTTTTTTTACTTCCTTCAGCACCTTACCTTCTTGGGACAAAAGAAGAAGACTTGAGAGACTTAAGATGGACTGTGGAGTGGGTTCTGGGTGTTGGGAGCATAGATACATGTTTTGTACGTTAAGATATATGAAATCCAGTAAGTTTGATCAATTCTCCATGTGGGGAGAAGTTTAATGGCAAAAGGAGAGCAGAAGGTGTGTCAAATGGGACAGTAAAATGTGTTGTGAATATAAGGTGCTGTAAGAGGTGAAGGGATTCTAAAATAAGAGATTTCGTAATGAAGCATTTACATTGAAAGCAACTGCTGAAGGCAAACTGGAAATTCAGGGAAGCCTGGGAAGAGTCATGAATCCCCAGGTGGCACTTGGCACTGGTTCATTGCAGTACATGAAGGACATTAAAGTGTATGTGTTGGAATGTACTAGCTCTGATCACTCTCCTGCTACACAGAAATCTGCTTATTTGTGGAAGATTTACTCAAAACAGTCTATCTGAGCATAACAGTAAGAGTGACCCTTTACTCTTAGTGGTTTCTGTCCAGCTGAGGTAGCTGGACAGTGCCCTGAAGGCCCTTGGGATCATGGCTGCTGCTGTCAGCTCAGAGCTTAGTCTACCATGGAGCAGTTTTTGTAGTAAAGAATGAAGTACTTACAGTCCCAGCATCACATGAATTAATAAGAATAATGCTCATGAGCATGTCTTCCCTCTCTTATTTACTGCTACTGTGCTCTGATGGAAGTAAGTACTTACGTTTAGCAATTTGACAGAAGTTGACATGTTACCTGCTGAGATAAACAGACAAGAGACATTTATTTGAATAATGAGTTTTCTGCCTTTTGAGATGACAATGTTGGGCCATTTTCTGCCAAATGTACTTCCATGTAGATCTGGGAGGCTCAGTGTAATTGAGTGACAATTTCTTCTGCAAAGGCACGTGAGTGGTTTGATCAAGCTGCTTGTGTGTGAGTGTGCTGGCTGATCTGGTTAAGCAAACTCTGAGTAACCTTTGAGCTTGCTGAAATCAGGTCCAAACTTACCAAGTTGTCTGTGTGAGCAGAGGAGGCTGTGGAAAGAAGGGGAGGAAAAAATACAGAAAGGCAAAAAATGATTGCAAAAGTCTTTTGGGAGCTTACTTTTGCTCATCGTTTCTTCCCTTCTGCCTCTCCTGACCCTGGGTAGCTCCAGTTCATTTATTGTTGTGTGTTGTCAGAAATTTCCTTGCAAAGAATTGAAGGTGAAAGTATTGGCAAGTCTGTCCATACAGCTAAAAATACTCTGGTCAAGGTGAAGAGAAGGGGGAAAAAGAAGTTCAACTAGCAGGTATGGTTTTTTTTCTCCTCAAAGCAACTGCACTTTGAAGGGTCCTTGAAACATTGATAATGCAAGAGGCAATTAATAGTTGATCCAGTTGGCAACATGCTGTTCTGCCAGCCTCTGCTCAGCTGCATATTGCATCACCACACATGAGGGACAGCAAGAAGGCTTGGGGAAGGTGCCATTTCTTAGGCTTTTCTCTTAATATTACATACGATTCTAGTACCTAGAATTATCTTGAACTGCTCCTGGGCAAAAGCCCCTTTCCATTTTCCTTCTGAGCACGTTGCCTGGTGCTCGTATGTGTGATGTTGAGCACAGTTCTGCAAGACTGTGATGAATGGAAGGTGGTGAAAGTGAATGTTGATTCTTAAGCAGTACGGCTTCTGTTTCAGAATAGGTGGGGAAGTGCTGATGCATTGTGTTGGGGAAGTGATGCTAATGTATCTGGAAACAAAACAAAAGTCCCATATTTTCACACTGCCTGACAAACCATCCAGGCTTATTCTCTTCTCCTGAGCCTGAGACAGGCTGGCATTGCAGCTGAGGTGAGTCACTGCTAATAAGAACCAGGGATAGATTTCATCTGTGCACATTCTGAAAAATAATGGGCAAAGAGAGCTTTGTTTTCAGGCACAAGTTGTGCCTTGCTGTGCCTGCCACTGTGGTGGTTGGCAAGTGCTGCTCCTGCAGTTAGCCTACTTGATTGTTTTGCTGGCTGCCCCCAGGGCTGCAGGGATGGGAGAGGCAGACAGGCCCTGCTGCAGAACATTGGTAATCCAGACAGAAAAGTGGGAGAAAGGAGTGAGGCTGTCCTCTTTGGCTGATCTTTTTCCTGCCACCAAAAAAACAGGTTAATTCTCGTTAAAAATGGAAATGGAAGGGCCTGGGCAAAGAGATGGGGTCCAAATCCATTGCCTTAGTGAGGTGGTTATGCTGATAATGGATTTCACTATTTTACCTGAAGTTCTTGAGCCTGTTATAAAGGAGTGAATTTAATAATGAATTGTCCCCAGTGTGATTTGACAGCATCATTCAGCACGTTGGTGATCAGCTGCTATGGCATGTTCAATGGGAGTTCAGGAATAAACGAGAAAAATCTTTTCTTTCTGCAGCAGACAGCAAGAAAAACTCCCTTTTTTTATTCAGTATTGGAGCAAGTTTTATCCCTTTGAGAGTGATGATCATTGTGAGATGATCTTGTTGTGAGATTTTTTTATGCTGAGAAATGTTTTTGAGAGAAGTGTTTATGTTAAATAGCACGTAGACTCTCAGAAGGCTCCAGTGTTTCTTGTCATGTGTCTTGTGCCCTCCAAATTAAAATGAGAGGAAAAAGAGAGACATTGACATGTGCAAATTTAGAATGTGCCCTTTTCAGCCATCACATCTGAGAAGTCTTGTCTTGGCCTCTGACAGTCTTGAGTTCGTAAGAACGATTTGAGAGGTGGCTTGACTTTGCTAGATAAGTGCTCGGAGGAAGCACTAAGGATGTGAGTCCTTATTTTCCTCCTCAGGGGGAGAAATAGCTGTTCCAGTGGTTATAGAAGGTATTTCTACCAGCCATTGTTGTTTCATAATGCTATATCCAAATGAGATATCAGGTACAAATTCATAATGACAGTCCAGAAGCTCAGAATGGAAGAAGCAGATTTTCTACCCCTTGAAGTTCTGTGACCAAGTTGATGCTTTATTTTGATCCCATTAACCAAACCTGTGCTGTCTGTGCAGAAAACAAGGAACTGATGTTCTGTGAGCTCTCTCTGAGCTCTCATCCACCAGCCATCAGACTTGTGATCCATTTGTGCTTTGGCTTTGTGCTCTGTTTCCCTCAGTATTATTAAACCAGACTCAGAAACGTTAAAAACTGTTTATTGTCATCCATAAATCACCAAGTGTTTTCCCAAGCCATAGGGAGGTTGATGGAGACAAATGCTAATTCCCCACTGAGCTGCTGATGGATGAAGTGTGGATGCAGTGACCCAGTATGGCTAAAAGGGCTTACAGGTTTCTACTCAAGCAGAGTGCAAAGTGACTGGAGAAAAGATGCTGATGGTCATACTGACAGAACAAGCCTGGTTTGAGGTTCAGTGCTACATTGCAACATCTCTGAGTGTGCTTTTCCTCCACCTGTTGAGAGAGTGAGACAACTTTGGAAGGAAATGCCTTCTGCTCCATTGGATGCTCATGGCCTTGATGAGCACTGGGCAAAAGGTCCCTGGTGTCACTTGTGTGCTCTGGATCTTCTTGACCTAATGGTGATGAATCGTGTTGAGTCTGCTCAATACACTGTTCCTTAACAGTACTTGCTGTGCTGCCAGGCCCCAAGTCAGCATTGCTCAACTGCTTTAACTTTCAGGGGACAAGTGCCAATGTTCTCTTAAACAGATTGAAGCCCTGAACAAAGTAAACGGGGCTAAAAACCCTTTAGGTTAATGGATGTTGTGGCACTGCAGGAACTGATGATGAAGCAGAACCTTATCCTTCCTGTCCTTCGAGCAGGGTCACTAAAAGCAAAAGAAACAGCTTAGTTGTGCTTTCTGAAGTTCAGTTAGACTGATGTCTTTAGACATTGGATGCAGCTCTTGCTTTAGATCTTGAGTAAAACCTTGCCCTCAATCTTATGTGTACTTCGGAAGAATTAAGGTCTCACAGAGAAACAAGGTCACGGCTCTCTGGGCAAGGTGTAACAAATGTCTTTATTAAAAAAGGACCAAAAAGGAAATTTCTTAGCTCTGCTTGTCCTAGGATACCATATTTGGCACCTGTGGCTATGTACTCCGTGCTGGAAGGTGCTAGAAATGGTTTGTCCAGAGAAAGGCATGGAATATAAAGTTGTCTCCTGTTACCTTCTTCCAGGTCTGCATTTGCATGTGGCTTACAGGTAGTTTTTTACATGTCTGGATGATGAGGATGTCAGTTTGCATCTTTATATGTTTTCAGGCTTGCATCTGGTACCGTTTACCTTAGGGTTGGTGGTTTCTTTGCAATGTGATCCTTCCTTCAAAGTTGCCCTTGGCTTCTGCAAACGTAGTGTAAATGCATTGAGTTACATCTGAAGCATGTTTTAGTGCTTATGATATAATAAACGACAGTAACAATTGCTTTTATGTAAAGAGCACGTTTGATTTGCATGGCAGTTATTTACGTGGTGCCTGGGGGTGGGGAGCTGGTTTGTAGAGCCTGGGCTGATGTTTCTGAGCTAAGTGACTTTTAAGGGAGAATTTAAATGTAAAATTTGCAACAGATGTTAGAATCAGTAATCAATTTTGCCACTATAAATTTAGAAGAATTTGACTCTTCTGCACAATAAATGCTCTCCACCAGCTGTGTGCTTGTTTTAATGCTTCTGCTAATGAGGTTTCTGGTGTAAGCCTTTTGAAATGCAATGTGATGAGTGTTACAAAGGTATGATGGCTAATATTAACTTATCGTCTCTGAAATACATCATCCCCTTTCAGTTTAGCTTACAGCAAGCAGCAACCCACATGAGGCTGCAGCGAGACTTTCTTGGCTGCAGAGGGAGTGAAATCTCATTTCTTCTGCCTGTTCCAATAGCTCTTGGTATTGGGGAAAAAATATTTCATAAACACACTCTACAATCAAAATGAGAATTTATTCCTGGTTGTTCCTGTGTGTCTTGGGAAGACAGGATAGAGAGGCTGGGGGAAGGCAAGGTGTACCTGGCCTCCCAGTGAGCCTGAGGTGGGTGGGGGTAAAAATCTGTGTTGTCTTAGTCCTTGTCTAGTACTTTGTCTGTTACCCCATGTCAATGCCCTCTTTATTGCTGCTGGCATTGAGGTAGCCAGGCCTGTGGGCTACTTCTTACTGCTTGTTCTCAACAGGGGAGGGGATATGGCTGTAGAGAGGTTGCCCAGTTGCTGCCCTTGTCATTGGTAGATGGCACTTCTCCCCTTTCTTCCCCTTTTGGGCTCTGACCTGTGAAGTGTAAATGGGAGAAACAGATGGTCATTTTCCTCTTGCAAGTTCACTTTCTTTCACTCATTAACTAGCACACTTTATATAGCTTGCCTAGCTTTACTGCTGCTTTACATTTAAGAAGCATTTGCTATTCTTACCCTTTAGTAAACATGATCTTTCTTTTGCCTTGAGCTCTTCTTAAGGGCTGCACGAGAGACGCCAGACTGGGCTTTTGGACAACATAGTTCAAAGCAGTCTCTGTTCCCCCTTCCAGCCCTTCTGTTAGTTATTAACCCAATCACTAGCAAGGGGCTGCTCTGTTCCCAGTGGCCTGGTGGTAGGGGCCAGAACTACCCCAAGAGACTCTTTGGTTCTGGGGACGTTTCACGTTTCCATTCTCTGGTTGTGACATTGAGCAGCACTCTGTGTGTAAAAGCATCTGGAGGGGGCAGAGCACAAGTGTGTTTTTATGTGAGCTCTTCAAGAGCAAACCTAAAATTCTACTTGTGTCAACTAGGCAAAGGAAACTTAAATCTCCACTCTAAAATGTGTTTGTCTTTAAGCCTATAGAGTTGAAGTAACTGGGCCAAATGCCATAGCTTGGGATTGCACAGAGCATTGCATAATATTCCATTCTGCTGAATGCATAAGCTGTTGGATTTCTCTCCTCACTGACTGATTGTCAATGACTCTAGCCTGATGATTCAGAGAAGCAGCATTTATTGGGTTCATTGAATCTCTTCATTTGACATTTCAGGAAAGATGAGTTGACAAAGCATCTGTGGGAATGATCTATTTTCTCATCTTGAATAGTGAGTGTATAATTGAGGCAAAAAACACCCCAAAGAAGCAAATGGATTTTCTGGGAATGTGGTAATGGATATGCTGGTGCTCCTCCAAACAAAGGGAACGTACTCATGGACTTGTACATCATCTTGATTCTGCCTTGCACTGCTTTGGAGAAGGTGAGGAATCCTCTCATAAGGGATTAGCTATGATGGGTGTGCAGGTGTTTGGATGACAGAGACTGGGCTGCTGGGTCCAGGCTTGCAGAAGTAGCTGGAGTGGTGTAGACTTGGTGGCACTGGGCTGAAGGCTCTTCACTGCTTCAGAGGGGATTGGCATGCTGGGCTCAAAATGCTGCAGGGCTGAGGCAACTGAGCAGTGCTGGGCCTCTTCCTCTGGTTCTGCTTTAGGGCTCTACTTGGTGTGGCTCTTGCCTTTTAAAAAAAAGGGAGCTAGTGGTATGAGTTGGGTGTTTGCACACTTGCTGGAGGTGTAAATGATGGCTGTGGTCAGTGGAGTGGTCTGCAACCTCCTAAACCACGTGTCCCATCCATCATATCCATAGCTGCTGAAGTAACACATCTGGAGCCTTGTTGACTTGCAAGTTGTGTGCTTGAGAGCCAAGTCCTGCATTTTCTTCTTGGATGAATCTGCCTTTAGGTTTGCCAATGTAAGAAATGTAGGAGCTCCAGCACATGGGTTCAGAGTCTCTGAAGCTGCTAAATTGCTGGAGCATCTTCCATATAAACTTGTGAAGTGTCTTGTACTTACTTGAATACAGAAAGACAGTAATTTAATAACAGTGACAAAAGGTCAAAGCAAACTGGTAAATCAAAAGTGACTTGTTTTCATTTTTTACAGAGTTAAGGCCTTTGTGATGGGTGAGCTTGTCTTCTGCCCAATCTGTTCAGCCATTTCTAAGTGCAGTAGTTGGGTGCAATTACTTTGCTGACTGATTTGGGGATCTCCCTTTCTCTTTATCCCAGAAGAGTACTTGGCTGCTCAAAAATCCGTTTGATGGAGGAACTGGTATTGGATGCATTGTCAATGATCTTCTCTAACTGTTTAGCTCTAAGAAGAGAGGAGCTTGGAGAGTGTAGGTGCTGATGAGCCATAGGACTGGAGAGTTGATGATCCATAGTGCTAATGCAACTGTTTACGGACCTGTAAAAATGTGTGACTGCTTCATTGCTTTTATTTCATTCTGGGTTTGTGTTGAAAATTGCTCAACAATCTTAAGGAGCCTTGTGCTCTCTGAAGAGTCCAACTTTCTGTGAAAGCTGGAGGATCTGAAGGCTTTGTGTAGAGACTAGATGTCTCCAAAGGATGATTTAGTTGGACATGCTGGAGTTTCAGGTAGTGTCAAGCATGTACCCCTGGAGGCAGCTCCTCAAGTGGGAGCAGGAGCTGCACTGTGTGTTCAGACACACTTGGGACTTTAAACTCTTTGGTGTGATATTTTATTTTCAAGAAGCAAGATGATTTTTAAATCCATGTGTTGGGCTCATGGGTACCTTTGTAATAGAGTAATAAAGTCTTGCACACTTCAGATGGGATGGACTTCTCTACAGAAGGTAAAGACTGCATAGCACCACCATCTGACTTCCAGCATTTGCTAGGTAGCCCTCCTGCCAAAGGCTCTGGCTGTGCCAGCAGTTGACCAAGTAGTTGCCACTTTTGTTCAGACTGCTGGAGAGGCAGATGCCCACCTTCCACAGCTTTGGTGTTGTTCCCCAATCGAATGGGTGCCTCAGTGGGACGAGGTGAGGAGGAGATGCTCACGAGCAGTGACTCATGGTGCCTGGTGCTGAGGCCTGTGATCAGGCAGGCTCTGAAGCAGCTGCTCCCCTCCCCAGGACTGCCACTTGGCATTTAGACCCTGGATTTTGGATTACTTCTACAATTTGTGTTAAGAGGTTAATTCTCTTTCCTCCTTCACCTAGCCTCTGTTGTGTCTGCTCTAAATACTCCATTCTTATGCCCTGCTTCTGTTGCTGTTGTCTGTGGGGAGCTGACTTGGGAATGGAGTGGAGAAGTACCACATGAAGTGAGGGGGAGCAGCAGGAGGCTGCACAGTGGTGAGTGAGAGGTTCAATGTTCTGTGTGGTGCTTCAAGAGCATCCTATCTGGTAGCTTTCAGAGATGCCCAGTTACCTCATGCTGCTACATCTGCACATGAGAGCACATCACACACAGGAGTGTGACTGAAGAGATCAGCCTTGCCTATGACTGTTCTTCTCAGGGCTGTTGTATGTGAGGATGTCCCACCAGTAGGTATAAGCAGTTCAGTTTCAGGGTGCAGTTTGAGGTGGTCACCCAGTGGTTCTGGGACATGTGAAAGGCTTGTAGTGGTTTTCATCATGTAGAGACAGGAGAGAGGGTTACCTGCAGTGCACTGCTGGATACATCTTTGCATGGCTACAGGAGGACCAGAGTGTTACACAGAAAGGTAGTGGCAGCACTTTTGCAAGCAGAAATGATTCTTGCCTTGTGAGCTGCCAGTCTGTACTGTCTGCAGATGCTGCTTCCCGATGCTGACTTGGCTGTGAGACTGGGAGAGCCAGGAGGGGAAAATTTCTCAGCAGATGGAAATGATGGGCCAAGGGCTGAGGAGTTCAACTGTCACTGCCTGCTCCAAAGTGGTGATGCTTTGCAGATTTTCCTAGACAATATCTTTAGGGAGTAATCCTGTAAACCAGTAGGAACTGAAAGGAGTCCAGCTGCTTGAGGCCAAAGCTCAGAGAGTTAACTGCTTGAAGTGAAGAGCAGATACAAAGTCTGTGGGAGCTGCTAAAAGGCTGCCAGGGCTGCATCAGAGCCCTCCAGTGGTGCTGGTGAGACTTGTTTGGAGGGAGGTCAACAGTGGCCACTGGCAAACAGCTGCCTTGCAGCAGGATTCATCTCCATACTGTGTTGCAGAGCATCGTCCAGGGGCTGTTTAGGGGCTGTTTAGATGAGCTGCCTATATGGAAGCATCATGCCCATGTGTGCTCAGATAGGGAACGTCCCCTCTCCATGTGTCACCTCTTGGCCTGTGCTGCTCTGGCCCAGCACCATGCAGGAGGACTTTCAGTCCCCAGCTCAAGATGGAGCTCAGTGATTTAATATAACAGGCAGTTAAAATGTTTAAAGCTTGCTTGCCAGCTCCATAATGCTTTTCACTTTAGAGCCCAGCTCCTGAGTTAGGGCTTTACAAGAGCAACAGGCTTGCAAGGATTGCATAATCAATGAGAAAGTTATTTCCAACTCCTTGTTTATGTTGTTCTTTGTGAAATGAAATGGGCAGGATTTTCAGCAAATTGTGGTGGGTCTTTCAGGTCTATTTTTAGATTATTTGGACAAAGCCCAGAAGAAAAACATTATAAATCCTTTGCTTCAGCAGACTGCAAGAGTGATTTTTAACAAGGCAATTATGTTTTTATGGTGGATTAATCTCTGCTTTCATCATTTGCCTCTTGAAGTTGCCTTGCTGGTTTGTTGCTTCCTGAGATAACGAGTGGCAGTTCATTCTCTTCACTACAATAGCCCTTTCCCAGGCTATGGCTCAGCCTGTGTGCTGTGCTGTCAGTCTCATGGCTGTGGTGGCTGCACCACTGGCTGCTGCTCTCTGGGATTTACACCCAGAAAGCATTGACATTTTGCCAAATAACGTGCTCTCTTTTTACCTTGCATGCATGAGGTGTCTTTTATTTACCATTTTCCTGCAATTGCTCACTTAAACCATCATTAGTACAGGATCATTTAAAATGCAGTTTGTTCTCCTGTCCTGCATCCTCTGTTGCTGAGCAAAAATAACTGATTTTGAGGAATATTCTTTCAGAGCCCTACAGAATTTCAGTGGGACATTGTTTTCCTGGCTGAGATTTCCAGCTACAGAGGTCCATAAGGAAATGTCCAAGCCTTTGGCTGTGTGTCTAAATAACTGCTGCAGTGGTTTAAAAATACTGAATACCTGGCAGCTGAGAGGGAGACTGGGCTCCTCTGTTAGACCCAAAGTGACTGTGGTGAATGTTCAGTTCATTCTTTAGCCAGGAGTGTTTGGCTAATGATGGGCTCTTTTTTTAATCTACTTTTCTCCCTCACTTTTTTTGCACATCCAGATGCTGGTTTTTAAGTTCCCCAGGCTGTGTGTGAGATGCTTTGCACAATATTGTTTGAGGCAGACTTTCCTCTTTGGGGCTCCCCTCATGGACTGATATTAATACTGTCTTTCTCTAGACTTTCTTAAGCTGCTGGAGTTACAACTGTGCACAGTTGGGACATGCTTGACATGGTGGTCTCTCCAGGACCACCACACCAGGTGCTGCAGCCTACCCGTATCTTTGGCTGAAGAGCCAAGCCAAAGACAGCAGATAGTGGAGCTGTGACAGTGTGGAGCTGGAGCTGGGACATCTTGGGGACTGTGAAAGGAAAGTAGGCTCTGAGAGGTCCCAGAGAGTTATTTCAGCTCTTCCACATCACAAGACTGGCTCTTATTACCTCTTCTGTTTTCCTCACACATGACCAGACACAAATATATCTGTGCCATCTTGTGACCTGGTGTACAAAGTGCTGGCCCAAACAAAAGTAGAGGTGCCTACTCAGCTTAAAGAGCAATCATTCTTCTGGTCAGATCAAAGCCAGTCAGCCATTCTCCTGGATTTTGCATCTTTTTGGCAAAGGAGGCTCTTTTGTAGCTGGGATAGAGCCAAGGTGGCCAGGCAGGTCAGCTGCTGGCTGAGCCCCTCAGCTCCTCCTCACTCAGTGCTGAGGAGCTGGACATGGTGCTGCTCCCTCGGTGCCTCCTCAGCTGCTGATGTGGGTCCCTTCAAAGTCAGTGGGACCGGGGCACAAGCTTGAATTGTTGCTGAAGATTTTTATCTCAGAGAAAAAGCTTCTCAGTTTCACTAGTTGACTTTCAGCTCAGGGCTGAGCCTGTCTCTGGTTGTCATGGGCCTTTGGCACAGGGCTCGGTGGGAGCAGCACCCAGAGTCGTGCTAATGCTGCTTCTGGCAGTTTGGTGTTAAATATACTCCCTTTCCTCAGGAGATGGAATATCATTAGCCTGTGTGGTCTGTTTAACAGCAAGCTTGAAAGAGGGTTTCTGGTGGTGATTTGATCTGTTTTAATGATGTTTGTCTATTTTAAGTTACATTTGCATTTGACTTGTTTCCCTTGGTATAAATTTTACATCATTATTCTTTGAAACTGCTCTAGAAATATTGAAGAGAAATAAATCACTGGGATATCATTTGTGCTGATTTACAAGAGCAAGTCTATTAAAAACAAATCCATGGAAATGGATCAGGAGCAGTTATGGCTCTGGATTCACTTCACAACATTTTGAGGTCTCGGAATAAAGCTGTTGTACTTTGTTTTATATCTAGAGATTTTGTTAAAGTAAACTGATTAATTTCTACAGAAGTGTGAAGCAATAGATCCCAAGCAATAGGTGGTGAGTAAAGGAAGAATGGTTATGGAAGGCAATGTGCCTTAGGATGCTGGTTTTAGGAAAGAAAGATAATGAAATTTGATTTATTTTCTCGTTGCTTCCCAGTCTGGGCTGCTTATTCTTGGGCTTCACCTATCAGTGGGACAGCTCACAGGCTGAGAGGCTCTTCTTGTTTAAAATTGTGGCTTGGGAATTGGTGCTGATGTGCTTGTCTCACTCCAGGGTTTTACTCTGAGGCAAGATTTCAAAGCTGGTCAATACAAATGGATTTGGGATGATATGACAACAGCTGTGTTGGCAGATCTGTCTTCTAAAAAAAGATGGTGCAAACCAAAAGTTCAACTTTCATGTTTCTGTAATTATAACTCATGACAGCTTTTTTTTCATCTTATTTTCAAGGCTCTAGAAGAATAAGGAACACTGTCTGGCTCTCAGACATCACCTCAGAGTAGTAATACTTTGTGTAGAGACATTTTTGTTTCTTACATAAGAATATTAAAACCAAAAGAATTACAGTCTGCTTGGCTTTTTGGCCTTTGTCTAAGGGATTGACTTGGGATCCAGGTGTTGAGATGTAGGACCAATCCCTCATCCTCATTAAGAACAGGAATGGGTTTTGCATGAAAAGGTAGTACCACAGAATCACAGACTGGTGG
>WBNH01009139.1:0-28481 GCA_013401255.1 Urocolius indicus | reverse complement strand
ACCATTCTGTGATTCTATGGGTCTATGAACAACTAACTGACAACTTGGTACATACATTTTTAGGGACATGGTTTAGTGGTGGACTTGTCAGCGTTACATTAATGGTTGAACTCAATGATCTTAAAGATCCTTTTCAACCTAAATAATTCTATGATTCTGTATTTTCCAGAGGCTCATTATGGAATTTAAATTACTCATGGCTTTGATCAGGATCAATAATCCAAACTCACGTCTCCTTTGCTAAGCCACAACCAAACTGTTCAGAATGGATCCACTGGAGAAGCTAGAAAGGAAACATTGCATGCCTTGAAGAGGAAAAACAACTAGAAGTATGGCAGAGTGCTGCTTGGCAACACTAGGAATTGGTACAGGTATTATTGCTAGACAGTGTCTCCTAAGAAGGCAATATTACCAGTGCAGATGGATATCCCCACTTACACTGCAGAGCATTTGTGCCAAAGACCTGAGTTCAGAGTGCTGTGGCAGTCCTTCCCTTCAGCTTTCTGTAGGTCAAGGCCAATGAGAAATCATGGAATAGAATCATAGAATTGTTTCAGCTGGAAGAGACCTTAAAGATCAAGTCCAGCCTTTGTCCCAGCCCTATCGACCACTAGACCATTTCCCTAAGTGCAACATCCAACCTTCTCTTAAACACCTCCAGGAATGGTGACTCCAGCACCTCCCTGGGCAGCCTCTTCCAATGCCAGACCCTTTTAAGAAAGAAATTCCTCCTAAAATATGTCTGACTTAACCAGTTCTGCTGGTTGCCATTCCTGCAGCTGCATTCTGAGTCTCTCTGTTCCATGAGCACCTTGCTCTATCACACTCATGTGCATGCATATGCATCAGCTGCCATAAAAACTTGCAGGGAAAAGCTGGTAACTTGCTTAATATTTTAGTCTCAGCACCTCATCTCCTAGGCAATTAAAGATCTCTTTCATAGTGATGCAATACTGAAAGATCGTGTTTGAAACTGTACCACAAGCACAGACTTGTGAGAGAGACTGAAGTGAAATGAGAGCTCAACCTTCCAACTACCAGAGCACAGTTCAGATTTTCAAGGTGGATTTGCTGGCTGAAAAATCATACAAAATACTAATAGTTATATCTTGCTGCAGGAGAAAGGAGTTCTCCCATCGATTATTTTAGGGTGCAATTATGTCCTTACGAATTTTAAAGTAAATACAACTTCATCTCTAAAGAGAGACGCATAATTTTGACATTTTATTTACTACAACAGGAGAATTCAGCCATACAGTATTGTCAAAAAAGGTTGAGGTACATGTACCCAGTCCAATGATATTACAGAAACACATGTTTTTTCCTGAGCAAGTGGATCAATTATGTAGCCTACTAGTCAATTTTTTTCGTGAAAGTTAACACTACATATCAGTTTAAAGCATCACAATCTATTTTAAACTCTAAAGCATCACAATCTATTTTAATCTAATGACTCTAACGACTTTATTAAAACAAACTTTATTCCTTATAAATGCAGCATGCATGCAGTTTTCTTATCATGGAAACCATTTAAGAATCAATAGGCTTTTATGAAGCTGAATGTGAAAGTGTAGAAGTTTCTCTTAGGAAGATAAGCACATATAGCAAAACACCAGATAAAGCATTTCAGTAGAACCAAATGCATTCTGCCTTCAACATTTTTAAGCACTACAGTACTGCTAACTCATACTTTCGAAATTAAACGTAGCTTAATAGTTTCTCTGGTCACCAAAGATCTTTGGCAATCAACTGCTGGCTAAATGCCTTTGGTTATGCCCAGTGTTTCTGACATAGGTTCTATTCTTGATAACACTCTCTGTTTGATGCAGATAACTACTAGGCCACTCCCTCAGCACAGCAGAGACTCCTATATGAAATGGGAAAACAGAAAGTGACATGTCTGTAGAGCAAAAGTTGTTGGTCAGGTTCTTAAGGCATAGTAGGGATAACCAAATACAAATTGACTTGCAGAGCAGCTAAGTAGTAAATTTAAGAGTAAAACAAACAGGTATGCGAAGTGGTCAGTGTATAAGAGAACAAAGGGAATATTACAAGGCCTCAAAGTAACAGCAATACTAAAAACTGTAATCCTGGAAAGACATCATAGCAGATTTAAAGAGCTAGAATAGAATACATCTTCCCCACAAGAACAATCTTGTTTCCCTCCTGATCCCTGACCACCCCAGTTTAATACAGTAAAGGCATAATAATCACAATAGAAATGACAAATACACAGCAAATATTGTTTCCCTTCAGTATCAGTATTTTCATTCATTTTCTTTTCTGTGAATATAATCATTATTGCTTTAGTATAATGTAAGTTTTAGTAGCAACAAAGGACTCTGCTATTCAATCAGCATACTATTCACCAATTAAAATGGGCATTTTAGTGTGTTTTAAAATTGCTTTGCAATCATGTCTGGTTATTCTAATACCTTTCAGTAAATTAAAAAAAAAAATTAAAATATCAAGCTCTGGGTAAACTCCTAACAGAGGTTTTCTTCATAATTTTATGCACACCCTGTTTTCACATTTCTACAATTATGTCAAGCAATTCCTTTAAATTGTGAGTGTATGCCTTGGCTGTTTCACCCAAAAAAGATCAGACAGTCACAAAAAGTTAAGTAGGGGCGAAAAAAAGGTCTTCATTTTTAATCTCATCTTACATGTTTTTGTATACTTCAATCTGTTTTTTATTCTACAACCTTTGTTACAAGGACATTCCCTTTTCTCTCTGTCTCCACTTGGACAGAATTACCCCCAGTGGAAACATGCATGTGTTGAATAGATAATGCCTGATTTCAATACAGCAACATCCACCTTGACCATGTTCCCATTCAGGAAAGTTTTCCCCACACATACAGCTGCTTGCTTATAGAGGCAACACTGGCCTAGAGTTCCTGAACTATTAGCAAGACACCTGCATCTCACACTCATAATCAATATGCTCCCTTCAGCCTGAGAGGAAAGAAGGGCTAGAGCAACTTGTGTGGTTTAAATGCAAAGGGAATAAAAGCAGGACCTTGCTGACAGTAGGAAGAATACAGTGTGATTTGGTCTGAGAGATCAGCAGCAATTCATGTGGGGAATCTAATTATCACTCTTAACATCTAACAGTGATGATGTATAATATGATATATGTCTTTTTTTTCAACACCTAAGACACTCTATATACTGTCATATACAAATTCACCCTTGAATTAAACACATTAGAAATGCAAAGTGAAGTTTCTCTCAAATTAGAAGATGAATACAAATAGTTCTGGTAGTCTCAGCCATCACCTGCATACAGAAGTTCCTTGTGCTTATGCTTCAGAGGCACACACTGCAGTTGCATGATTTCCTTTTTCCTGTGACAGCTCTGTTGCACTCAGTGGACAGGAGGAAATGTAGTCACTTAATGAGCACAATTTATTATTCTGTTTCACTTCACTTGCTCAGTGCATGGATCCAAGCCTTAATTTGTGCGTACTATTCATCTGTTCCAAATAGAATTCTAATAATTCCACTTTCCAGTAGAAGTCTTCACAATACTAATTTATTTTCACAACACTCTTGTGAGATGGCAATCACAGTATGAAACCCATCCTATCAATAGGAAATGAAAACAGAGGCCAGGAATGTATGTGCCTACTGGATGCTTGATTTGAGACCCTCAGTATTTCATTTTAAGAGTATTTAACAGCATTATTTATATATTCAAGGAACAGCTCTACTGACCTCTGTTCAAGCTCCAAGTAATACTATTTTTGCAAACCAGAACTTCATAGTTTGAAGAGGCATACAAAAAACAAGCGATAAATCTGCTAGGCCTCAACTAATTTAACTGAATCTAACATTACCTTCTGAGATGAGACATTTAAGTTTGGACTCCAGCTGCTGCAGATTCCCTTCACATATTATTGTAGTCTGAACCAACCTCAAGAATTCACCATCACTCTTCATAACTAAAGAACTCTTAAGAGTCCAGATTCCTAAAGCCAGAGAGTATGATCATGATCCTCACAGTTGACCATGCTAGATCATCCAACTGATTTACCCCACTATGCCAACTCTGTGACTGGATAATGAAAGGACTGAATTCTCTTCAGCCACCTTAAACACAACCCTTCATTTCCCCTCTAATGCCTTGCCTGAGCCATTGTGTGTTCCCCAGCTATTGTAGTGTGGTGGTGGTTTAACCCCAGATGGGAACTAAGCACCACGAAGCTGCTTGCTCACTCATCTTTGCATCCCAATCATGGTGGGATGATGAGGAGAATTTGAATGAAAAAAGTGAAATACATGGGTNCCAGATTCCTAAAGCCAGAGAGTATGATCATGATCCTCACAGTTGACCATGCTAGATCATCCAACTGATTTACCCCACTATGCCAACTCTGTGACTGGATAATGAAAGGACTGAATTCTCTTCAGCCACCTTAAACACAACCCTTCATTTCCCCTCTAATGCCTTGCCTGAGCCATTGTGTGTTCCCCAGCTATTGTAGTGTGGTGGTGGTTTAACCCCAGATGGGAACTAAGCACCACGAAGCTGCTTGCTCACTCATCTTTGCATCCCAATCATGGTGGGATGATGAGGAGAATTTGAATGAAAAAAGTGAAATACATGGGTTGAGATAAGAGCAGTTTAATAATGGAAATAATTTATAATATCAATTATAACAAAGCAGTATTATTTGTTAATAATAATTATTATGAATAATACCAAATATAACTATAAGAGAGAAATCAAACTCAAGAAAGATAAGTCATGCAGAATACAATTGCTTATGACCCACTGACTGATGCCCACACAGTCCTTGAGCAGTGATTGGCCCTCCTGCAACCAATACCACCTAGTTTATATATTGGGCATGATGTTCTATGGTATGGAATAGCCCTTTGGCTAGTTCAAGTCATCTGTACTGGCCATGCTCCCTCACAGCTTCTTGTGCACCGCCTTGCTGGCAGAGCAGGGGAAACTGAGAAGTCCTTGACTTGGGATAAGAGCTACTTGGCAACAACTACAACACCAGCATGTTATCACCATTGTTCTCATACTAAATGCAAAACACAGCCCTGTATCATCTACTTGGAAGAAAATTAAACACTCTTGCAGCTGAAACTAGGATTAACAACTATGAGTAAGAGGGGTTAAGAGTGAATGTCAGTCTACCTCTCTGAACAATACTTAGTCATTTCTAGAGCAGAATCCATCCTGTACACTGGGTGAAGAAAAGGTTCTGTGCAAGGGCATATTACATCAGTGACGCAAAGAACAATTTGTGATGCACAGAGAAAAAGAGGCAAATAAAACTGCACAGATATCCAAGTTCTGCCATTAGGTAACTTATAGTAGTAATGTCTTTCTTGCATTTTGAAACAGACATAAAAATAAATAACTCCAGGTCCTAGCCAATGTTTTATCTTGTAAGAAACTAACTGTTGTAGTTCTGCAAAGCTAAGTTTGAAACAGAAGTTGTATTATGGTCCCATAACACCCCCGATGCACTGCTTTAACTACATCTTCTCAATTTGTCATTCTACTTGATTTGAACCAAAGTGCATCACAGAAACGATTCTTCTTACTACCGTATTCAATTCATAGCTCAAGCTGTTTACAGCTAGCCACTGACACCTTTCTTTTTGCTTGCTACTCAAACTCACCTACCAAGATCAATTGGACTCCCGTTATTTCATATCTGTTTGTTAAGTCAAAACTTGTCCATTATACTTCCAATTGTCAAAGCCTGCATATCATCTTCAACTGGGGACCTAAGGCCTCCCATATAAGTTGTCCAGATCTTAAAATTTTTTTGTAGGCAACATTTCCACACTTTTTTCCTCCCCTCTTCACTTAAAACTTTTTTTTTCATTTTACATATTACTACAGAAGTACTCTCTTTTTTGGTCAGAAAGTCACTTGACTCTGCTCATATCTAACTGTTACCACAAACAGATAAATGAGTAACACAATAAAGTACTTAACTTTTACCAGGAAAATATATACATCCATGCTTTTTGGGAAACTGATGTATCTGTCAAATTCTGAAGTTGTTATACACTGGAGAAATTACAGCCTGAAGTCTAACTTTCCATTCTTAAAAGTCAGTAATTTAAGAGCAGTGGTAGAAATCTGATTCTTCACCTTCTGATAACTGGTCACCTACTAATAACAAATTTTGACAGCAGTGTACAGAACGTTTTTCAAATACCAACAATTTGCCTGTATCACAGTACTTAAATATGGTCACAGGTAGAAAAGTTTAAAAGAGTGAAACAGTTGTGCTGTGCTGTTAAAAAATATTGCCATTTTAAGATCACGAATCAAATAGGACAAAAGTGCTGGAACATAAAACATTCCATCTAAACATAAGAGAAAACTATTTCTCTGTTGAGGTCAGGGAGCCCTGGCACAGGCTGCCCAGGGATGATGTGGAGTGTCCTTCCTTGGAGGTCTTCAAGACCCACCTGGCCACGTTCCTGTGTGACTTGATCTAAGCGGACCTGCTTCTGCAGGGGTGTTGGAATAGATAATCTCTAAAGGTCCCTTCCAACTCCTACCATTCTGTGATTCTATGAAAAATCTAGTAAATATTATTACAACTATTGAAACATTTATTACCGATGGGTCAGAAGAGGAAATATTCTATACTGTTGATCGTATCATATCCTCTGCCAAACTTGCACTTTTTGTGAATACAGTGCTGAAAACTATGAACCTGAGGCACTGTCATTGTTGTTTATATTCCAGATCTGTAGAGGACATGAGCAATAGCTAAATCTCCCAGGCACCCCAGCAATACAAAAACTCAACAAACCCGTGGGCTTAAATGTATCACGTGCATTAACAATAGCTTCAGCAAATACTTACGAAGGTGCTATGTCCAGGTGGTTGATGCTGTAACCAGATGTACAAAATCCTCCTAGCGTGGTTGATATGGTCACAAATGCAACAGCCAGTTCATAGTTGCAGCCTATGAATCCAGCTGCTACTAAGAACACTGCAGGTCCAATCATTCCTTTAAGAGAGAAATCTTAGAATCAATGGACTTTTAACAAGACACGTGAAGAGGCTCTAAGCAGTGTACACATTTTCTATACATCTTCCACCACCACCTAGTGTGTAGAATCCAGCACTGCACTATATGCATTCCATCTGATCTAACAGGAAGAGCAAATGGGTTGCAAATCTATTGTTGGAAATGGTACGCAGACCAGAAAAATCCCACTCTACCTGCAAAGAAAAAAGATCAACTAGATTAAAAAAAAATTAACAAGCAGCAGCAGATACCGAAAGTATCTTCATAAATGAATTTTATTTCTTGCTATAAAAAAATCATAGAAGCCACACTGCTCCTGGTAGGTGAACAGTGAACTGCCAAAAAAACATACCTATGAAACTCTCCAGGTTTTAGGAACAAATACTGAATGTTGCAGATCACAATAAACTAAGGTTGAAAGGGTTCATACAAATATATACATATATATCTATTTCTCCTCCAGGCAGCTTCTAGAATGAGCTTCCTCATTCACAGGTACAAGATCTGAACATCTGGTATATCTACACTAGAACCTGCTGTACAATATTAAGAATCCAGGCTAGCTTTAGAGATGTTGCATGAGGTACTGGAAAGAGCTTAGCAGCCATCATGAGCTAGAGCATACTGCTTTCTGTCTGTCTGGTACTCATCTCTCAGTTGACAGTCCATTTACATGACCTCATCATGATCTCTGTAAACAGCTCCAAGTACATCCTTTTGTTGATGAAGGTAACCTAACAGTCCTGCTTTTCCTAGCAAAACAGCATGTTTCCCCTTCAGTTGTACATATTTAGGTGTAAGGCCTTGCAGTAAACTGGATCACCTAAATGGTGTAGGCTTAAAATATAATTTTAAAAATGTATGAGAGTTTATTTTAAGAGCTACTTTAAAGATAGCCATTGAATCAGCAGAATTGAGAAGGCAGCAAGGATAGGCATTCATCAAGCAAGCTGCAATTTGTGTGGATCCTATGCCTAATCTCCTGATCTTTTCCCTCCCCCACCTCCTCTTTTACTCAGCAATCAACTTCTTCCTAAATAGTCTTCTACCTGTACTCCTTAAGAGTCTGACCTTGCTGATCTCTTGGTGACGTCAGATCATCTATCCTCCTAATAAGTCAAGACCATTTTGGATTTTATTGGGTCTTCTTTCCTTGGTAGCAAATGTAAAATTTGCAAGTTTATTTCTATTTAGCTTCTTAAGTCTTAATAAATAAATAAAACACGGAAGAGCAGAAGGCTGAGAACAGATTCAAGTGAAACAGTATCCCATGTCGCTTTCAGAAAGCCATTCATAAGGTATCCTTTTGTCAAACAGCTATCACTACTTCAATTTTGATTCTGTTTGAACATTTATTTCATCAGTTTGCTTGTAAGAATGATGTACCTTGACTTTTGTATAACAAAGCTTTTGTCTATCTCTTACCATTCTGTAATCTCATAAGTCTACTTTCTTATGGAAAATAGGTAGTATTTACTCTTGATAAATTAATGTTCAAATAAAGCTGCTCCTCTCAAGCAATGCACAATCCCAACCCATCTCACAGCAGAATGGCACGTTACTCTCCCAAACCCTTCATTTTTTCCCAGATTGATGCTAAAATATGTTCCAAATAGAGATGATACTTGCACCTACCTATTAGAGTAAAACATTTGCGAACACAAACGGTGGAGAAGTTCTGTTTTTCCCGTAAATAATCAGCAATTTGCCCAGATAGAATTATACACAACCAGCAGCCAAAATAAGGTAGGGCAGATAAAAACCCATTCTGTTAAGGAGATTAAAAAAAAAAAATTAAAACTGACAATTCAATATGTTGAAAAAAAAAAAAATCACTTATGCTGGAGCATTAACAGAGAGTGAACCAGAGGTGTTAAAACCATCTATTCACATAACTATTGTTCATATATTACCATAAAACAGAAACTTAGGGATTGAAAAAGCAAAGCATTTTAAAGTTACCAATGTATAAATTCTCTGTTGCATGACTTAATCTGTAACTATCAGTGCAGTCAGAACAAAACTTCAAAGGTTTAAATCAAAGCTGGGTTCAAGAAATAATTATATATTGAAGTGTTTTGTGGACATTAATCTGATCATGCAAGTTTCCTGAAACACCAATTTAATGCAGGACAGTCTATTGAATGAGTTACTGAAGTCATTGGCCCCTCGTGGTCAAGAAGGGCAATGGCATCCTGGGATGCATCAACAAGAGTGTGGCCAGCAGGTGGAGGGAGGTTCTGTGTCCCCACCACTCTGCCCTGGGGAGGCATCATCTGGAGTCCTCAGCTCAAGAGGGACAGAGAACTTCTGAAGAGAGTCCAGTGCAGGGCTACCAAGATGATCAAGGAACTGGAACATCTTCCTTAATGAGGAAAGGCTGTGGGAACCGGAGCTGTTTAGTCTGGAGAAGACTGACTGGTGATCTTGTTAACATTTACAAATATCTAAATGGTGGGTGTCAGGAGGGTGGAGTATCACTTTTTTCTATGTTATCTACTAGCAGGAAAAGGGGTAATGGGATGAAGCTGGAACACAAAAACTATTTTACTGTTCAGGTGAGGGAGCCCTGGCACAGGCTGCCCAGGGAGGCTGTGGAGGCAGGCTCCTTCTCTGGAGATCTTCAAGACCCACCTGGAAGCATTCCTGTGTGACCTGATCTAGGTTGACCTGCTTCTGCAGGCAGGTTGGACTAGATGATCTTTTAAGGTCCCTTCCAACCCTACCATTCTGTGGTTCTATGATTCTATTAATTGGAAGCTGTAAATATTCTGAATTTTGTAAGCTATACAGAACTCCAGGGTTTTGTACTACCATAACATTTTGTACTACTGTAACATTATATTATCCCATGTCTATCTGCTGAAACATTGGATGCTAGCTGTAATCAGAGACAGCACAGAGAACTAGGACTTTCATCAGAACCAAGGTGGACATCTTATGATCCCAAAGCAAAGCTGTTCTTGAGACCTGACTTAACTTACAAAGTCACCTGTTAACTCCCATTACTTTAAACACAAGCTTTTTATAGACTTCTGTATGATTCTGCATGTTCTTCTGATGAGGGGAAAAAAAAAATAAAGTCACAGAATCTTAAGGGTTGGAAGAGACCCTTAGAGATCATCTAGTCCAATCCCCCTGGAGAAGCAAGTTCACCCAGATCAGGTCACACAGGAACACATCCAGGTGGGTTCTGAAAACCTCCAGAGAAGGAGATTTCAACTTTACTTTTCTTTTTAAAGTAGAAACATTCTCCTTTATGTGTGAGCAAAGAAGAAATAGCTAGTATTTTGGAAGCAATAAAACAAGCTATAAAATTGAAGCGATCACACAAACCATATAATAGAGAAAAACATTTTTATAGTTATCATTTTAAATCAGAGCAATTAAAAATGGGTAACATGCATCTCCAAACCAGAAGAGTGAGCTTAAAAGCTGGCATTATACTAAATGTCAAATAAGTCCTGAAAAAAAAAAATGGAAATTACAAGGCAGGCAACATTTTCAATGCATCTGCTTCATTTGAGGCATTTATTTTACCATTTCCGAGCTATAAATTTACATTCCAAGGTTCTTAAACATGTTTCTCTAGTCTAATCATTCGGGAAGATACATGTTATTACATTTCTTTAATTCAGAAGAAAGTGGCTACATTTTGTCTCACCTCTTGTGCATCAAACCGCAGGATCTCCTTCATATATGTAGGCAAGAGCGTAAGTAGTGTATAGAAAGTCCAATTATAAGAGAAATGTGCCACAACAATAGCCCAGAGTGGAAGAGATTCCAGCATAGGTCTCCAGGGAACGGACTTCTGGGTAGAAAGCTAGCAAGCAGGAGGTGAGAAGAATGGAAGAGAAGGAGTGATCAGGACACCAATATGAACGTTTACTAATACAATGTTTTTTGATCATGACAAAAACCTGTGCAGATCATTCATTCTGAAGGGCACAACATGAGTCTCAGTTGATAGATGCAAGTCATCAGCAATGAATGACTTACTGTGTTCAATTCTCTCTGCAGGCATGCATGTTACTACTCTGTTGTTTATTACTGTAAAGTATGCCTTCCCTTGTTTAGCTGTGTTGTCTCCTCCTTTTACTACAGATGATTAAATACTTCAATTCACCTTTCACATGTTTATTTCCTACTTGATCCTAGATAGTAACTTTTGCTTCTCAGCCAGCTGCACAGGTTGGAAATATATCCCCAGTCATAGGAATACACTCTTACATATACACTTTAGGGACTGGCTCATTAGCATTTTCAAAATGTTTGCTCTGCAAACAGTAACCTCCTTCTTCCTCCAGAAGACACATTGAAAAAACAGATGTGTAAAATGTTGTAGTGCAAAGTTTAAAGACATTATACAGGTCTGGATTCTCCGCTTTAAAGAAAAGTCCTAGATTTCAGTTTTTTACTTAAAAACATTGCAACAATATCTGTGACAAAAGGCATTCTTTGAAATGTTTTCTTTGATTACCAATTGTTGTTCACTTATACAACTGCATTGTATTTTTAACTTTTTGCCTGACAAGTTCTGCCTCTATCTGAAATTAAGGATCCTACACATCAGAGCATGATGCTAATGACAATATTTGTGGTCTATGTGCTCCTTTAAAGTACAACTACACCAAAGTGCTGTACCTGGTCTTTTAGAGAAAAAAGTATATATTCTCTTTCAGCATGTGAAATACGGCTGTGAGTTTCTGGTGTATCACTAACCAGCCACATCCAGAAGAAGAACCATAATACTCCAAGAGCACCTATTGTTGGGAAAAAGTAGGTGAAGAGACAGAAATAACACAGTAAGTGATTATATTGAGTGAATAATATTCTCAGATGATTCAATTAGAAGTCTTTTTTCCAAATACTCTAATATAATTTTCATGAACAATATTTTTCTAGTTACTTAAAAACAGGAGTTCTCCAAAGGGTCTTAATGTACACATTTAGAGCTAATGACCACTAAAGAGGACGAAGCAAGAAACTGGGAGGTTTTGTCTGTTTTTTTCCCCCTTTTAAAATTTTCTTCTAATTGGAAGTGCCTTATGCATCAAGAAAGTACACATGCATACTATATTTTTAACAGTCACACAAAATAGTCACAAAGGATGTGGCTCACCCAGAGGAATAAAACTTCACATTAAACTTAATCACAAAAAATACTTTGCGCACAGAATGTATCACTATATGCAGCTTAGCTCATCCTTATTTCCTTTAAACTAAGTTTCAGGACTGTCATTTGAAAAAGGTAACTTTTCAGTAGTCATTCCAAATCGACTCTACTTTTATATAACTATAGCATTGTAACTTATTTCATTTTGTCTAATTCTTTATTTTGAATTTTTCTTTTTTATACTAAAATTTGAAGTGGTTTTGTAAAGTGTAACCCTTGTCTTTTTATTCTGATCCTCCCTTCGCCATACACAATACAAAACTGCTCAGACATGTAAACAGACCTATAAAAAGCATCAGTTAAATCTATGACATGCTGTTAGAAAATATTTTCCAGGTTTGAGCTTTTTCTAGAACTTACAGAAACCATGCTATGCCTTGCATTTTGGGCATTCTTTCAGGGTTTCTGTAACCGCTGGAAAGATTTTCTACACAATTTCCATTCAAAGCAACAGTAATTTTTCACATGTTCTTTCATTCAGAGTAGAAGTTTGTTCCTGGGATTAAAGTTATTAACTCAATTTCACACTTCAAATAAGAGATTTCAGCCTGTTGTTTCCAAGTGCCAGGAGAGTTAAGAGCATTTGACTTGTACCAGCTTTTGTCCAACTCAGAGACAGCTTTGCTCATTTGGAAGCAAGGCTTACATAGCCACACACAAGAATCTACTTAGCTTTAAATATCTCTGATCTCCCAGGAGAAATAAAATAGCAAATACACACTTTTTAAAACTTATTTTAAGTTTTATAATACACCACATTTTTCAAAAAGCATATGGATTGTACTTTTAATAATTATTGAAAACCCCAACCACTTACCAAATATGTAAAACACATAAACCCAATTCATATAGTAGCAAATTAAACCAGATAGTGGCAGAGACACAACAGTTCCCAGCTGTGCACCTACCAGAAGAAAGCAAAATAAAGAAGAAAAACAATAATTAGATCTCCTATAGACTAAACAAAGTGGCATTTCACAGTTATTTTATTTTTCTGTAATAAATCATGCAGAAAAGAATTGTCAAAACCATTAGAAGGCTGCCATTTCACCTTAAAGAAACATGGGCTCAAGAAGCTGCTTTGGAAGCTCCAAGTAAACAGAACTACAAAGCCTTAAGTACCAGCAAAAAGCAATAAAGGACAGGCATTCTTGGCTTGTTTGTCTCCAATAAAGTGATGGCCCTAGTCCAGTCAAAACAATGCTGCAAAACAAGAGAAAGCTGATCAGAGTATAGTTAAGGACCCAGGGAAGGGGGATACAACTCTGACTTGATATAAACAGTTTGCATTTTTCATAACCCCTACTATGCCCAGATAAACATTAATGTTTGAAACAAGAGCCACAAGGCATTCATGACCAGCATGTTCAAGTCCCACAGTCCTCGAATTGAGGTAGTGTAGGATGAAGCAAGGAAGAAGGGAAAGAGGAAGAGATTCCATTTCAGATCCAAGTCAAAAGTAGGAAATAATTGTTCCTGAATTTATCATTCAATATACATCTTGAAAAGGATGGCAGGTTCCCCTCACCTCCCAATCTAAACTAGAAGCCTAGCCCATATTATTTACATACTTAGGAACTCTACTGGTGATAAATAACAGACTTTACCTCTTAACGTTAGTTATATGATCACCTCTCCAAACTTAATCTCAACTCAGAAAACATTAGATGACGTTGATATGCTGGCTGCCTAGGCTTCATCTTCAAGGAAGCAGTTTTTTGAGGCAGACATCTTCAGGCATGAACAACAAAACTACATATGTCATGCAAAATGCAAAACAACATAACAACTACATTTAACACTACTCATAAGGTCTCATAGAATATCACTATGAACATGTTTCAATAAAACACAGACCACATGACTGCCAACCATGAAAATGTAGGGAAAAGGGAACACTCTCCTAAGTTTACACAAGATGCCTTATCCATCCATGACTGCTAACAATTGTCTGTTCAAGGCCACAGCCTCTTCTCAACTAGTACATTAGCATATAGCTTCACAAGATATAAAAGGGTAATTTAAAAGCTCCCAACTGTTAAACAAAGTAGATGCCAATCCCAATCTCTCTGCTTAACTTGTGTGCTGGCTCTCATAGGAAGACTTCTTTTAAAGAAGATTTAATTCACTAACAAGGCAGAAAACAGATATAAAAAAAAAAAAACAAAAGGAAAAAAAATTCTGCTGCATACGGTGGGTTACATGGTATAGCCCTGTCTTCTTCTTCTGAAGCCCAGATAGAATAAGAAAGCTGTAAACAGAATTTTTACAAATTCCGTTTAAAACAAACCATTACTTCATTCAGTGAATGCAAACTTTGTCATCCTCAAAGAAATAATATTGATTTTGGCTAGTAAATTTAGAAAGCGAAGTTTTTCACCTGCCCCACAAATACTGCAATGAGTAATGTGACTAACCAGTAAAACCGTAAATAGAGGAAGGCTCAGTGGACATGGGCAAGAGCAATGTCTCCATGAAGCTCAAGGAATAATGCAGGGTGTGACTGACCACAGCTGTTGCAAAGAAAGAAGACTATCTCCACACAAAGGAGACCAGAGCTTGGCCTTTGTTTTAGGTAAACAGTTATGTCAGTTGAGTGGATCAGCTAGTGGTGTAAATGTTTCTCCCCGAGTTCATTAAAAGTGTGACTGCATCCCTGAGTTAGCCAGACCAGCATGAGGGGACTGAATGCAAGCTCAGCCCAACATAAAGCTTAAAAACTAAATTACTAACAACAGAATTTCTAAGAGAACAAAAGACTTGAGCTGCCTTCAACACTTATATTCCTTCCTGGTGACCGGAGATTTCCAGCATCATGACAATGAGCATATTATAGACCAGTAACACAAATGTGCATTCGAATTACTACATTTTGCTGAGTGTTAACTTACATTTGTACTGTGCTTTCAGTGTATTTTCTATCACTCTACTAAAACAAAAATCCTATGTAACAGTATCTCCAAACAACTAAATCTGATATCAAACATTATACTTCTCATGCATAGAATACGGTCAGGGAGTACTGGACTGTGACAAAGAGCTCTTGCAGTGATACCTGGGACCTTGGACCTTTTCTTCCCTGAGCTCTTCCAAAAACAGCTTAAAATAAAACAAACAGAAAAACAAAACAAAATAAAACCAAACCCCAACAAACCCACAAAACCTTCTATCCAACAATACTACCCCAGTTTTTTTTCCTCCCTAATAATAAATCTCCTTTACTTACAGTATCTTCTATTAATCATCTTAGCAGTAACTCTTTGCACCACTTTCTACCAAAGTCAGACTGAAGTTTATACTTAGTTGCAGATCAATACCTTTTCTCAGGGTTACAAAGGCCAAGAATAAATGAAGATAATGAATGCAAAGCAAGATTTAATTCAATGTTATGCTTTCCAGATTAAACACTTAAACACTGATTAAAATTTACAATGTAAATCCCCTTTGATTTAAGTCAATCCTCCTTGTTACTGCAGTAAAAATGTTTAATCCCATTATCAGCGTGGGAGTTTCTCACCTGCATATGAAATACTAAGGAGCTTGCTGCGTTCCAGTGGAGGAGCCCAAGAAGACCACATTGAATGCATAGCTGGAAAGGTAACACCCTGGAAAACAAGATTTCATTCTGTTGAAAGCGACAACTTTAGAATTCTCTTCAACTTTGTATGTTTCAGAGCATGTTTCATTAAAAAGCAATAGTACAAGTTGTTAAGTTTCTTGTTTAGCAAGAAAACACTTCAAAAAAAGTGTGCAAGGAATCAGAGGAAGAATGCAGAATTAATTCTCCTGCTTTTGATACTCTATATACTGGGAAAGCTGCAAGAAAAGAAACAACGCTGTTCTGAGGTCCTGGTTTCTGACAAACAAGAAGAGATGACTCTAGTTTTGTCTCAACTGTCCTTTACAAATAAAACCTTTTTCTGATTCAAAAAGCCTAGGCTAAAATACAGGGCAATTTCATTTAATTCTTAAAAAAAACCCCTGAACTTAAGCTCCTCAGAATTAAATAATCCATATACTTCTCCAGCACACGGACACCCCACAGAGTCTAATCACCACAATTTATTAATAAATTATTCACATATATTTTCAAGTTGCACAGAGTAAAAGGATTACCTCTCCCAGTCCTTCCAAGGCTCTCACAGCTATGAGGTAGCCAACTCCCAGATTTGCAGCTAAGGGAGTAAGCAAGGTAAATACAGAGGTACCAAAGATGCCAAACCCCAGCAACATCTTCCCTCCAATTTTGCTTGCAAGATACCCTCCTGGAATCTGAGTAATTATATAGCCATAGAAAAAAGAACCAAGGATCCATCCCTGTGTATCAGCATCCCAAGAATACTTTTCCCCCTGAAAAAAAAAGAGAAAAAAAGAACAGAAAATGCAGTTTCTCTGACCATAACTTATATGGCTTATATCCATCATTTAGTACTTTACACCTAAATTGCAAATCTTTCATGGCTTCCTCTCTAGGGTCTCCTTCCTCTACACACAACCATAATGCAATCAAAACTGTGCTGAAGGCTAATTTGAGCAGTTTACAGTCTGTCCAGACATATCTAGCCCAAATATGAAAATCATAACAACATGAAATACAAGTGCTCGGGCAGTTATCCCTTTCTGAGTTCTAAGTAACTTGGCTTAGGTGACAGAGGTACAGACTCCATAGTCTGCATGAATATGAATTCCACTTGACTATATCACAGTATGGACATCCTGTCATGCTCTAGAAAATGGCTTTTCCTGCAGAAAATTTATGGACAGAAAAGCAAACAAGGAGATGCAGATGCTTAAAATTTCATATAGAGCAGTCAAAGACAGGAATCACAAGTGCAGGTGGAAGAAAAAGCACAACAGAGGGAAAATGAATTTATCAGGAGAAGGAATAAAAGCGGAGATGATTGAGACAAGGAGCCTAAAGCTATAAAAGAAGTCAGCAAGAAGACATGAACTGTTGCCCAATAAAGTGATTATGGAGGTTGGGATCACATCCAAAAGCTCAATTTATGTTCATCTAAATGAGCAGCATACATTTCACAGAAATGATGAGACAGAATCTTCTTCCCATAACATTCAGTTATAGTTTGCTTGCGATAAATAATAAATGACCTCTAAATAAGCAAACAAAATGAAGGCAGGAAGATAGCAAGAGTGCTCAGTAATCAACTTCAATTATAAAGATGAGATCTATGCACGTCCAGATTCATAAAGTTTGTGGGGTTTGGGGGGCAGGGAGAGGGTTTAAAACATTTTTTCATATCCAACAGTTCTGGTCAATTAAGAAATGTGAAAGAGAAGTCAGAGATATAAAGACAAGAGTCACAATCTAGAAAAGAAATCAAAAAAGTGATGAGAAAAATATTACACGTTGACTTGTAAGGAAACTTCATGCCATTGAGACTTTAACAAAGGACAGGGAAATATGGACAGTGACGTGAGTGCTGACGCAGATGTAACAGTAACAGGTGATCACTGGCATATAAAGCAGTGAGTCATCATACATTTTCAAGGTCAGATCAGCCAATTTGTAAGGTACAGCACAGAAAGGATGTACATAAAAATACTGATCCTGTGTACAGCAATTCTAAATTAGCTACTCATTTAAGGCAATTTTTTTTCCAGAACAGCTTTAAAAGAACCACAGAAGAGGCCATCCGGAAAAAAAGCAGCCTGTTCTCTGGCCACCCAAGCATGAGTCATCAGTCACAGGCTTCGGTTAAAAACCCTTTTACATTCCACATTACAGGATAAGATGTTTAAGACCTCACCGTTGTGTTGCGAGGAGTATTTATGGTGGAGGAATGCTCTGGACACACATTGGAAGTCGTATTCTTTGCTAAGCTTGTGTTGGGTTCTACCATATCCACCAAAGCAACGCTTAGGTTCACACGTAACGCGTAGAGGAGGAAGAACCCAAAAAAGGCCAGTAGTGCTAGATTGTAGCGAGCTGAGCAGCATGCAGGGACTGAAATGAGAGCAAATGAAAAACAAAATTCTGTTTTAACAGAACCTAACAAAATAAGAACTGATGAGCAGTTTTTACTACTAATCTTAGAAATTTATGAGTAAGAAAATAATAGGCAAGTAAACAGGTTTTAGTGTATTCCATAGAGTTAGAAGCTGAGGGTGGGAAGGGAAAGAAAATTCACTTTTCTACTGATGTGCAAAACAAATGAAACTCTGGCTTAGACAACTAGTAGCTACCCACACAAGCGTAGGGGCTGCAGTGGAAGTGTAGTGTGTGGTCTGTGGAAATGGATTTAGAAAAATGGTTTCAAAAGTCCCAACCAAAATACAGCAACATTTATACAAAGTAGAACTTCACAAAAAAAATCCCTCAAGATTAGCAGGAATCCTGTCATGTATGTGAAAAGGATGCAAGAAAAACTGACTCCTATCGTAGTGTTAAAGAACAGTCATTGAGATTCCAAACTGTTTTCCAGGACACATTTTCCTTCTATAGAAGTGCTTATAAAGGAATATGCATTTTTTGACAGGTGCCAAACAGAAAACGAGAAGAAAGGAGAATTGCAAATACTGCGGTGGCACCATGAAACAGCAACAGTTTCCCAGTTGCTCAGTACATCCCTCTTCTGCAGTCATACAACGGTGAAGCTGACAAAGGAAAACAAGTCTTAGATTCCGCATAACATCTGTAGTGTGGCATTAAGTCAGCTCTGTCAGCTATTTAAACCCCGATATCAGACTTTGCACTGTAACGCAGTTATTGATTCCCTTCTGCGGTAGTACACTGCAGCATTTGGCAGAGATCATTCACCAGTACCAGGAGATTCAGATCAGAGTTGAGCTGTAACCTGGCCAGCACATTACCAGTGGCAATAAATTTCGTATCTGTACAAAGCACAGTTCACAGCTCTGCAGATACTCGCCAGAAATGTCAAAGTTGTTAAGAAAACACTGGAAGAATCTGCTGAATTTACAAATAGCTAGAGGTGGAGTTTGTCCCTTTGTGAGGAAACTATGGTGCTAATGGAAAATTTTATAACCTAGATGTCTGAAACTCTGGGACGGCTGAGCATCAGCACCTGCAGATATTATTACATCAGTCTACAGTGACCTCATCTTTCTCTGACTATTCAGAATCCAAGGGACAAATAGAACAAGTACATCTAGGAACAACAGGATTGGCTGAAGTTTCATGTGCTACTGCAGTTTATCTCTTGGATTCTTTGATCTGCAGTAAGCAGCAAAAAGCATGTCTTGTGGATAAGCTGTCTAAACACTCTCCTCCTCCCAGTGACTTCCTTAAAACAAGAAACCAGTCCGTGTAATTTTGCCTTTTCCAGTGAGGGTACAAACAGAACCTTTCTGCAAGACTATATTTTTCATGAAAGTAGTAGAACTTTTCCATTTTTGAAGACTTAAACCCTGATCAGCTCTACATAAAAGTTCATCATGGCTGCACAAGTTGTTGAAATGACACAGAGAGGCTGGTTTTGCTACGTTCGTTTAGTAAACGACTAATAAAGGAGGCTACTGTAGAAATACAAAAAACCCCCCACCTTCCAGAGCCGCAAGATTTACAAATCTTGCCTCAGTAGCTTTTGAATAAGGCACATCTGATTTTTAAATGACATGAAGAACAGCCAAGATTGTGCTGCTTACTTCAGAAACAATAGGCACTATAAGCAGGAAGCACTTCCGGCAGAAAAAACTAGTCAAGCAGCTTTATTGTCCTTTATTGTTGTTTAAAAAGCAATTTGCCCCAAGTAGATGATGTGTAGTCATGTAATTTATAACAATGGATATAATGACAGGTAAAGCTATTTAACCTTTCTACTGCTTATATTTGCTGGGATGAAATAGTAACAACAGAAGGCTGAATATCAACACTGGTGCTGTAACCCTTCCCTGGAAATGCAGCTTAATTGGAACGTCTACTACTCTTCCTCTGGAAGCCTCTTATTGGTATATACCTTGTCAGCAGAGCAAGCTCCACAAAACAAAGCCTAAGATCACTAATACCAGATTTTTTTCAACTGCATATAGTTCACAATAAAAATCTAATAAACATATAGATCTGCAAGTCTGAAAGAAATGACTGCTACATTATTGCTTCCGTCTTTCAACTAAGTATTTGCAATACCTGAGAATATTAGATCAGGTTAACAGAAGAATCGAGAAGATTCCAGATGGCGTTTCAGTCACCCACCTCTTCAGGAGGTTGCTATCATACCAGACACAGATATTCACCCCCTCTGAAGTTTAAGGCAGTTAAACATGACGTTCAAGGTCTTACCTTCATTGGTAGCCTTGGGTGTTACATGTATCGCCAAGTTTGATTTCAGGGGCATGTTTCATAGTAATGCAGCTACAATCGAACTGCAGTTAAAAAGAAACAGGTCTGTGCTGCAAGCTGCATGGCAGTTAAAGGAAGTTGCTCTTCTGCTGCATTTTGCCTTGTGGGTGAGGTGAACCACCTCAACTGGAGTATGTTGCATTGTGCAAACTTAACAACATATTGCTTTAACAAGCGACTTGAACTCAAATTTCCCTCTTCCCGGCACTTTCAATTAATTTCGTTAGCACTCCCCTGCAGTTCTACATTTCCCAAGTATGTTAAGAGCATTTTTTTGCACGTTATGCGGGGCAAACTTGAAATCTTTGTTGTTTGTACAATAAAGAAACAGAACAGCACAAACAACCCCCATTCACACGTTAGTTCTGTTAAGCCCTGATCCCTTAACTATCCTCCTGTAACCACCTTCATCCCTCTTTCTGCCTTCTCCATACATCCGTAACAAGCAATTAGCCTCACTCAAATTCCATCCTAAAAGGAGACTCTTCCATAACGTCGGTGGACCCCCAGCAGTCATTAACAGTTAGACGGGACCGGCATTTAAACGGTATGTACCCACTCGCCGTCACTGAGAGGACACCAAGCCCAGGGCAGTGTGTACTCAGCGTGTACTCAGCGTGTACTCGCGAATTAAGCCACGGGGCTGCGCGCCCGGTCCCCGCCCGCAGTGCGGGGCGAGAGCGAAGCCCGGGCGGCCGCGGGCAGCGGGACCGCTGTTACCCTGACGGGGGGGCTGCGCGCAGCGGCCAGCAGACCGCCCGCCGGACCCCCACAAGGACGCCTTCGGCCCGGGCATCCAGCGCCCCGCGGCTCCATGGCAACGCGACGCCGCCACACGCGGGGCGCAGCGCCGACAGGGAGTTGCCGCGGCTCGGCCCTGCCCTGCCCTGCCCTGCCCGCCCCTCCCCGCACGCCGCCGGCGGGCTGCTGCGGGCTCGCAGCTCCGCAGCGGGGCGCAGAGCCCATCTGTCACGGCTCACCGCGGCAGCTGCCCCCCCGGTGCCGCCTCCCGCTCCTCTCACCCATGCCCGGCTGGGACTCCTTCAGCAGCGGAGTGCGGTCCTCTCTCTCCTCCGCCGCCGCCTCCATGTCGCCGCCACGCGAGCCGCGCAGCGCGCCCAGGGACAGAGCGCCGCCCGCCACTACCGAAGGGACGGGAGCGCGGCTCCGCTCGCCNCTTCCATAACGTCGGTGGACCCCCAGCAGTCATTAACAGTTAGACGGGACCGGCATTTAAACGGTATGTACCCACTCGCCGTCACTGAGAGGACACCAAGCCCAGGGCAGTGTGTACTCAGCGTGTACTCAGCGTGTACTCGCGAATTAAGCCACGGGGCTGCGCGCCCGGTCCCCGCCCGCAGTGCGGGGCGAGAGCGAAGCCCGGGCGGCCGCGGGCAGCGGGACCGCTGTTACCCTGACCGGGAAGTAGAACTTCACAGCCAGCAGCGGCTGCGGCAGGCGACAGACCGCCCGCCGGACCCCCACAAGGACGCCTTCGGCCCGGGCATCCAGCGCCCCGCGGCTCCATGGCAACGCGACGCCGCCACACGCGGGGCGCAGCGCCGACAGGGAGTTGCCGCGGCTCGGCCCTGCCCTGCCCTGCCCTGCCCGCCCCTCCCCGCACGCCGCCGGCGGGCTGCTGCGGGCTCGCAGCTCCGCAGCGGGGCGCAGAGCCCATCTGTCACGGCTCACCGCGGCAGCTGCCCCCCCGGTGCCGCCTCCCGCTCCTCTCACCCATGCCCGGCTGGGACTCCTTCAGCAGCGGAGTGCGGTCCTCTCTCTCCTCCGCCGCCGCCTCCATGTCGCCGCCACGCGAGCCGCGCAGCGCGCCCAGGGACAGAGCGCCGCCCGCCACTACCGAAGGGACGGGAGCGCGGCTCCGCTCGCCGCGCCGCAGCCCGCCCGGCCCGGCCCGCTCTGCTCTGCCCCGCCGGCGCCGGCCAGCGCCAGCTGCAGACCCCCCCACCTCCCCCCGGCCGTCATGTGACGGGCGCCGGCGGGCGGAAACGGCTTCAAGCGCAGCACAGAGCGCGGCCGCGCCTGGCCTGCCCCTGGCGGCCATCTTTGGTAAGGGCAGCGGCCCCGCCCATCGGCAGCGCTCGCTCCCTCCCTGTCGTGGGGCGGAGGGTAAAGGCTCGGGCTGAGACTGGGGCTGTGGGCTCCGTCTCGGCTGCTTTAGGGACAGTTCCTCGTATTTAGGACAAATCTCATCAATCCAACCGTGCCTTGGCTTTGAATGTGTGCGCGCTTTCAAGGCTGCGTGCCGCGGAGCAGCGCCGGGGCTCCTTGGCACGCTGGAGACGGCGGAGCCGAGGCGAGGGGCTTCTGGCTTGGGCGAGCTGTGGCAGCCGTGTGCGAACTGAGGGAGACCCGGACCGCAGCAGTTGGGTTTCTCGGTCGCTGCTGAATCACCCAGCCTCTTGGGCAGCATCAGCACTATTAATTGCCGTGTCTGCGGCGCGGGACCTTTTTATTCTCTCTGTGTGTGTGTGTGTGTGTGCACAGTGCCCCATTCCTGAAGTGAGGCCGTGAAATACACCGGTGTACATGGATACGCATCGTAGCGTATATAATAGAGCTTTACCACTCGGAATCTGTGTTTTTCAACCTCAGACAAAGCTCTAAGTTTTGCCCACTTGTAGGTCAGTGCCTGCCCCTGCTGGCTCATGCCAGGGCTGAGTGCTGAGTCATTTTGACAGTCCCACCAGCTATCTGCTGAAACCCTTGGCTTTGCTACATGCCCACGCTGTCAACGCCAAGGTGAAAATAGCTGCCTGGAAGATCTTGTGTACTGGAAAGTGGAAGAACATAAATGGTTCCTGGCAGCAGATTCAGCTAAACCTTTTCACACAAGGTAGACAGATAGCGAGCTTGCAAGTATCAACAGAATGACCGCAGCTGTGTGTGACTCATACAGTATTAAATCCATATGGACAAGTGAAGCAAACCAGGGCTTCTGTTCAAGTTCTGTTCAAGTTCTGTTTATCCTAACTGTGTCTTTTGTGAGTCAAACTCACCTGAAAGTCACTCTTACAGCCAAAACTACAGAAGGAAAACCTAACTGCTGTATTCTGACAATGTGCACATCAGACATAATTTACAACATTTTGTAAGAAGTGGACATTTGGTTTGTAGTACTTGAAGACTTTAGCTTTGCATTTCATGCATGCCGTACTCTTCCTGGCCTTTCTGTACACCAGAGAGAGATACCAGTGTGCTAGCACCTGGCTCACAAGGAAGGAAGTCTGGGAGTGTACAAGCCAGGGCTGATGTGTTGCACATGGTCATGAGTATGATGACTTCTATCCATAGGCTGAACCCTAAGCTTTCCCTAGACTCATCATAACACAGAGAGGACGAGGGACTTCAGAGACCTAAGTGACAGACAAAGCTTTTCCTAGCTTCCCAATTTTTTTAACCTCTTATTCTCACCAAGACGAGCCATATCTTAAATCTACCTACATTCTCAGCATGGCATAATGCCAGAAACCTTGCAATAACAACATAGATTTGTCTGCCCTGCTGCCTCCTTCTGGCATTATACACATCCTCATTGGTGAGTGAATCTTCTACTCTTAGTGATATCCGGCACCACTAAAAGCAGCTTGAATGCGAGGCTGCAGCCCCAGAGTCAAAAGGTGACACTCATAAATACAGATTCAAGAGTGTGTGATAAGCATTGTCACAGCAAGTAAGAACATAATTCCTTATTCCCTGGAGGCTGACTTTGTGCATAGCTGCATGTAAGCAGATGTGGTTTGCCTCTGGACAACCAATGCTAGTTGTTGTCTGTGCTCTGCTCTGCCAGGCTCTGTGTTGAAGAATTTGTTGAATTTGAAGAATTTTCTGTCTTTATTTCTAAAAAAGACTGATGCCTATATTCAACCACTTTTGCTCTGATTGCTTTCAACTCCGGATGCAGCTGTACTCTGCACTAGGCTGGGGAGGTGGCAGAAAACACTGCTCAGCAATCCCCTTCCCTTGTCATCTGCCTCCACAGCATGAGAAAGGAGAACACTTCCTTCCCTAAATCCCACCCTGACATTTCACATAATCAAGCTAAAGAGCCAGACCGCAGCATGGCTCGTGGAGAGCAGTAGGTGGCTCTCTTTTCCTCTCAAGTCCAGTTGGGAAAAGAAACCTTGGATACTGCCTGGGCCTTAAAGAGAAATTCCATCCGCCTTCCCTCCAGTGCAATGGCTCCTTAGGGCAAGCTCTTCTGCTCATTCAGCTATGCAGACAGGATACAGATATGATGATGTAGGAACGCGTTTTAAACTATTTAACACTACCTATACTAAAGGGCAACCCTCCGCCTTAAATGTTGAGAGTTGCTTAGAAGATGAAGAAGGTGGACTGGGAACATGTATCAGTGATGCTAACCTAAGTCACAGCATTTCCCCATGGAATAAAATAATGTGTCTTGTGTCAGGTTATGAAGTTTTATACAATGCAATTTAAAAAAAATTGCCTGTTTCTGGGTTCCCACGTTTCTTTCCCAGTCTTTTAAAATTAATATTGCGAGATACCTTTATTTATTTAGGCCCTTATAAAGAATCTGTCGTTTGAAGTCTTGTTTTTCATGATAAACAGAGGTAAGGAGCAGACAAATATGGCCACAGTACAGTATACAGCGTACACGTTATGTTGTAAATTCCTGACAAGGATATTTATGTTTTAGACTGATAATCTGCAAAATGGAAGATTAGAAAGTTAAAATATCTGATAATTTGCACAAGAAAAGATATGCATATGCATCCAAGCAAGACATTTCTCAGGTTTCTTCCAGGAGAAAAAGTTATAGTCAAAAAGGAAAAGAATTAACATGCCTTGAGCTGTGTAGTTCTCCTGTAAAGCTGAATGCAAAAATCATTACTAAATCATGCGTAAGATGATGCTGACCAAATCAGAAATGGTTTCTATGACTTTGGCAGTACAATGTGTTTTCATCTGTCAGGAAATATTCTGTCTGCTGCAAATGCCTCAGGGCTGCCTGTCGCCACAGATATTCTTCCCTGGAGGTTTATGTTGGGAAGGCAGATACTCATCATGCCCTCGTTTCTTACAATTTGTAAACAGAAGCACTCTATGCAGTTCAATTTTTGGCATTTTCTGTGACAGCACAAAGCAGCATTGCACTCATATGGAAGAAAGGAAGCACATATTGTGTCCTATACAAAGTACTCCTCTGGGTTACATAGATATGCTCAACTAGATTCAGAAAAGTGACTTAGGCTTTGTATTGCTTAAATTTTAGTGTTGTGGTAGCCAATCGGAAGTATAGATTGGAAGTTCAGGCAATCTTGATGTCTAGACTCCCTTACTTTAAAGTGTTCTTCATAAAGGGAGAGGGAGTAGCAATGATGCTGGACATTCTGTATTAAACTGCTGATCCCAGTTCAGGACACTCAGCTGTACACGGAAACATGGATACTTCTGTTTCTCCTCTGTCAATGGCATCTTTCTTTTTAAGTATAGTTGTTTCCTCTTGTGTAGAAGCCATGAATGTCCTTAACAGAATTTAGTAGATTCCCCGCCAGCGCTGCCTCTTAGCCCTGTGGAAGAGCTCTGTATTTGCTGAGTTAATGGCTTTAAGTGCTTCAGTGTGGGTATATGGGCTACTAAAAGACTTTAGAAAGCTTCATAAGTGCAATTATTTTGTCAATGGGATTGCAAAAACATATAAATAGCTATAGTGCAGCAGACCACTCAATTTCCCTCAGTATCCTGTCTCTCACAGCAGTCAACAGTAAATGCTGAGGGAAAGACTTGTACACACAAGTGACACGGGAAGATAAATCCTCTGAATAGTCTCTGCATGTTTGAACACACTCACTGGTGACTCAGGCCTTTCCAGAGCTGGATGTGGTACCTCTCTGCTCAGTAGACCCTGACAGATTTGTCTGTCAAGAATTTATGCCATCTGTTTTTCAACACATGTAAAATCCAGTATCCATGTTCCCTGTGCCAAAGAGTTCTGCAGCTGAATTACATACTACAGACAGAGCTATCCCTTCATGGTCTTAAACTAAGCAGTCTCCGAGAAGAAACAATTATTTTCTGAGTCTCTGGTAAAGACTTACCTCGCTCCGTGCACATGTCTAGCCACAGAAACATTGGCTTTTAAGGTGTGTTACTAGCAGAGAGTCAGGTGCTGAAATATTAGGGATTTACAGGTTTTGGGGTGTATTCTATGAATTCCAGTAATGTGTATAAATGTGGGACTTAAAGCTTTCAGCTGTGTGTCTCAGTCTTGCAAAGCCACATCATTGTACCTGCCTAGTAGCAGGCTAGAATGATTCTTTCAAGAGTTTGCACCCATGATGTAATGCATTATAATAGCACAATATTGAGACTGTTCAGATCTCTGGCAAAACAGAATCAATCTGAGTTTATCCTGCCATGAAAGATGGACTGATGAGGATAAAAGATGCTAGTATCTCACAGTTTATCTCAATAGAGTTTTGTCCTGCTCCTGCAGGGAAAGCCTGCTGGGAATTTGATTGGTAGCTGGGTTTGCCAGAGCCTCGAACTGCCCAAGAATGTGCTGCAGCTGACACTTCTGTGTTTTCTGACTTTCTTTGAAGGCAAACTCTGTAGTGAAAGGTAATAATGAAATTTTTAAAAAGATATTTCCAGTGGCAAAGAAGCTTTGCTTAATTGTGGAAGTGTTGATACATGCAAACTTGCATTATGCATAATAGATGAGAGATCCTGAAAAATACATTCCCTTTGTTAGTAACTAAGCAAATGATTTTTGCAGAGATCTCATCAAGCTGGATTGAATCCATCAAGGCAGGACAGGATGATGTGCTTTTTTTATGCTCAAGGAACAAAATACTCCAGTTAAGGTAAGAATCTGTGCTTAATAACTGGTAGCCTCTTGCATAACAGTGAATCTAGGAGACTTGAAAATGTGTGTGATAATGAGAGATCTTTTAGATTGATTGAGGAAATAGAGAATGACTTTACTAGTTTTTACCAGCAGATGTCTTACAAAGACGTGAGTCTGAAGGTTCTCAGACATTTGGTATCTAGACACGCCTAGAAAAAAGAAACAAAGGTTCTTGCAACAGTAAAGACACTTCTCCTTTGATGGTTATTTGAAAAACTGTTGAATCTTGAAAGAGTAAATGTGGTGTCCTTTTACTGAATCAATTTGTTACTTTGCCCTATTCCACCCTCCCCCCCACACCCCCAATGCCTCTAATTTGTCACTCTGCTCAAAAACTAAGTCTAAATTTATGGTAATTGCAATGCTTTTGTAACAGAATCAACCTGGTTTATCTTTTGCAAATGTTGGCAGCTATCCCCAGCTATTACATATAAAGGACAGGACTATTACAAAACAATCAAGAAATGAAGGAGTAAAGGAAGAGAAAAAAAGAGAGGGAGGGAATCACAGAATCTGGAAGGGACCTTAAAAGATCATCTAGTCCAACCTCCCTGGCAGAGCAGGACCACCTAAAGTAGGTCACACAGGAACTCATTCAGGTGAGTTTTGAATGTCCCCAGAGAAGGAGGTTCCACAACCCACCTGGGCAGCCTGTTCCTGTGCTCTGTCACCCTCACAGTGAAGAAATTATTCCTTANCTCCATCATCTTTGTGGCCCTGCACTGAACTATCTCTAGCAGCTCCTTGGCCTTCTGCAACTGAGGGGCCCAGAAAGTTTTCTGAGGGCTCTTGGAGGTTTTAAAAATCTTTCTGGATAAAGCCCCAAGTAACCTTGTCTGACATCATAGCTCACCCTGCTTTGAACAGCAGGCTGGATTAGACCGTCTCCTGAATATTTTGCCTTGAATCTTTTTGTGGTCCTGTGATCTTGCAACCTCTCTCAGGAGTAAAAAAACATCATGTGCACTAGGTGTTTTAAATGTAGTTTGTTTGTTTTTTAATATGTGGAGTAAATTACTGCCAAGGAACAAAATGGGAAGAAAAGAAACTCCCAGAACTGCTGGT
>WBNH01009135.1:12037-42157 GCA_013401255.1 Urocolius indicus | reverse complement strand
CACTGGGGCACGTGCCCATCGCCCACGGGCGAGGGTCCCGGTGGCACTGCCCGCGGGTACAGCTGCTCGTGCTGGCAGGGCGTCAGCTGCTGCGTGTTCCCTTCCCGGGAGAGTCAAAGCAACAACGGGGTGAGGATGGAGGAAGGTCTCAGGCACAGCTGGCACAGCAGCGAGCTGGGCAACCTTACCGTGCATGCACTGGAAGCCATCGCCTTCATAGCCAGGCTGGCACTGGCAGGAGAAGGAGCCCGGTGTGTTGTAGCAGGTGGCAGCCGGGTGACACAGGTTTTCAGCACACTCATCCACGTCTGCGCAGGGGGAGGATGGGGTTCATTGGGGCAGGACACCCGGGGAGCACCCCACCATCCCTCCCGCAGCCCATACCGGAGCAGTGGATGCCGTCGCCAGCGTAGCCCGGGAGGCACTCGCAGGTCGGGCGGCCGTCAGCGCCGGGCAGGCAGCGGGCCCGGTCCCCCGGCGCGCAGGGGTGGCGGCCGTCCTCACACGGGTCGGTCGCCGGTGCCACAGCTGTGGGGACAGGGGAGTGAGGGGTGGCTGGGTCGAGCTCTGTGGGGCTCAGGGGCGGTAGGACCCTGAAGTGTGGGGCTGGCACTTACGCACACACGTCCGCCCGTCCTCCGCCAGCCGGTACCCGCCGCGGCACTCGCACAAGTAGCTGCCTGGCACGTTGAGGCAGACGGCGAAAGGGTCGCACTGGCCCAGGGCCTCCACACACTCGTCCACGTCTAGAGAAAGGGGGAGACACCGGGAACTGGGCAGTGCTGGGACACCCCCATTTTTGCAGTCTAGCTGCTCCTGGCCTTAGGGGCAAAGTGAATATCTTGCCCCACATCTGCTGCTTCCTCCATCCCCACAGTGCTCCTGGAGCAGCTTCCCCGGGTGCCCCCAGCACCCTGCCTCAGTTTCCTCCCATGATTCACCCATATCCTTGGTGCAGTCCTGGGAGATCGAGTCTATGGGCTACAATGCCATGGTATGTCCCAGCCCCTCAAACGGCTGTGGCCACCAAAGCGGCCCATGGGGCACTGGGTACATCATTCCTGCCCTCTCCCTGCACACCCACAGCCCCGCTCACCTCGGCAGCCTCGGCCGTCCCCACGGTAGCCGGCTGCACACTCACACGTGTAGTCCCTGCCCGTGCCGGGCTGGCAGCGTGCTGGTGCCTCACACACATGTGTGCCATCGTGGCACGGGTTCACCAGGGGGTTCTCAGCATGGTCTGTGAGCAAGAGCAGTGTGAGATGGGGGGAAAAGGCCTGGGAGAGACAGAAAAGAAGGAATGACCCCTCCCACTTCTGGGAAAAGGGAGCTGGGGGTGTTAATCAACAGCAGCTGAACATGAGCCAGCCATGTGCCCAGGTGGCCAAGCAGGCCAAGGGCATCCTGGCTTGTGTCAGCACTGGGATTGTCCCCCTGTGCTGGGCCCTCGTGAGGCTGCAGCTCGAGTGCTGTGTTCAGTGTTGGGCCCCTCACTGCCAGAGGGACACTGAGGGGCTGGAGCGTGTCCAGAGCCGGGCAGCGGAGCTGGGGAAGGGGCTGGAGCACAAGTGTGATGGGGAGCAGCTGAGGGAATGGGGGTGTGCAGCCTGGAGAAGAGGAGGCTGAGGGGAGACAGGAGCACGCTGGAACTCCTTGGCAGGAGTTTTTCCCTGAAAGGGCTGTCCAGCCCTGTCCCAGGCTGCCCAGGGAGGTGGGGGAGTCCCCATCCCTGGAGGGATTCCAAAACTCTGTAGCTCTAGGGCTGAGCAACATGGGTTAGTAGTAGCCATGGGAATGGTTGGACTCAATGATCTTAATAGTCTTTTTAGAGAATCCCAGAATCCCAGCATGGTGTGGGTTGGAAGGGCCCTGCAGAGCTCATCCAGCCCAACCCCATGCGAAAGCAGGTTCCCCTCCATCAGGTCACTTAGGAACGCATCCAGTTGGGCTTGGAAACCTTCTGAGAAGGAGACTCCACACCTTCCCTGATCAGCCTGTGGTAGAGTCCCCATCCCTGGAGCTATTGCAGAGCCGTGGAGCTGAGGTGCTGAGGGCCATGAGTTAGTGGTGGGCTGGGCAGGGCGACAGGAGGGCTTGGACACTCCAGGGAGCTTCAAGGGCTTTTCCAACCACAGTGATTCTGTGGTGGGCACCCCGGGGTGGGGGCTGGAGCTCACCGGGTGCCGGGCCGATGCGGGCGGCGAGGGCGTAGCGCAGGACGTGCTCGTGGCCATCGTAGAGGGCGAAGGCTCGTGCCACACTGAGGCGCTGCCGGGCAGGCAGGCGGGTGTGCGGGCAGCCCGCAAAGCTGATGTTCTGGCGCAGGCGGTACGATAGGGTCTGGTTGGCAGTTCCGGCAGCCAGGACGTACTCCCGGTGAGCAGAGGACATCACGGCTGCCGGACAGTGACACAAATTCCCCAGGATGGGGGAGAACCAGCTTCAGCATTGGTGTATCTTGGATGTTGGGAACCGTGGCAGGGCTGCTCTGTGCAGAGCATGCAGGGACGGCGTGTGAGAAACCAAAGCTGGGGCTGAGCAACAGGCTCCTACCTGAGCTGGAGTAATGGTAGAGCTCCTTGTAGGGAGAGATGTGCACAGTGACGTTGTCCGGGAGAAACGGCACCTGTCCTTGGATGTGGGTCTTAAGGCTTAAGTAATTGTCTGGCCCCAGGCCCTCGGCTGTCTGAGTGATGTGGACTGTCTCATCCCCTGGGTAGAAAGTCACCTCCAGGCTTTGGGTGAACTCGGCACCTGGCAGGAAAAGGGAACCGGTGGCATTTGGATACAGGATATTTAAGGATCATAGAATCCCAGAATCCCAAAATAGTGGGGGTGGGAAGGGCCCTGCAGAGCTCATCCAGCCCAATCCCTGCTAAAGCAGGTTCCCCTCCATCAGGGGGCACAGGACTGTGTCCAGGTGGGTTTGGAAACCTCCTGAGAAGGAGCCCGCACACTCTCCCTGGGCAGCCTGGGCCAGGGCTCCCTCACCCCAGCACCAACGGAGTTTCTCCTCCTGTTCCAGTAGAACTTTTTTTGTTCCAGCTTATGTTCATCACTCCCTGTCCTGTCCTTGGGCACTACAGAGAAAAGTGTCCCCCCTATCCTCCTGACTCCCGCTCTTTAAGTACTTGTAAGTGTTGATGAGGCCTCCCCTCAGCCTTCTCTTCACCAAGCTGAACAGCTCCAAGTCTCACAGCCTTTCCTCATAAGATACCTCAAGCAATTCCTTATCTTCATAAGGATACATCCCCAAAGCATCCTTCCCCACTCCTCCAGGATGCCTGTGGGGGCTCGCAGCAGGGAGAAGATGGCCACTGAATGCAGAGGGGTGATCAGAGGAGCCCTGGAGTTGCCCTGAACCACAGCCCACACCCCTCATCACCTCCCAGGGCCACCCCACCTGGAGCCGTGTCCCAGGAGCAACTCACCGGTGATGCTGAAGCCATTCTCTGAGCCAGGCTCCTCCAGGGCGAAGAGCCAAGAGAAGAGCCCGCCGATGGGCAGGAGGGGCAGGAGGGCCCGTGCCGCGGGCTGCGGCACCCCACTGATGGCCGTGTAGGCTCGGCCATCGCTGCCCACAATGTAGGCGTGCAGGTCGACGTCCTGGAAGCGGACGGGCGTCCGTCCCACCGTCAGGCTCCCGCTCACCTTCCCGTTGAGGCGATGCACGGCCCCTGGGCAGGGAAACGGGTACCCCTGGCAGCGGCCACCCAGGCGCAGGGTGCCCGTCCCCGCCACCTGCCCCACGTACCTTCAGGCAGGCACTGCCGTCCGTTGCCGTAGTAGGTGGCCCGGCAGTGACAGCAGATGCCGGTGGCGTAGTCGGTGCAGAAGGCGTGCTGGGAGCAGCGCCCGTGGTGCCGGGCGCACGTCTCCCTGCTGGCTGCGCTGTAGGTGAACACTGAGGGAAAAGGGTTAGGGACATGGTCCAAGTCACCCCTCATGGTGGGTGGGCAGCAAAACCACTGGCGGGAGCCGGGCCAGCTGGCAGCAGAGGTTCCCAAGGCAGCCGTCCGGGGTGCACAGGGGAGGCTGAGGGGTGGAAACCTGTTGCCTGAGTTCAGGCAGATCTGACAGAGGCCCAGAGATCAAGTTGCTGCGTATTTTTGGGAGATAGACAGCAGGGGATGGGGTTTTGTTCCCTCTCCCTGTTTTGGCAGTGGTGGGGGCAGCAGGGCCAGTCCTGTCCCCACACCAGAACCTGTCCCGAGTGGCCACGGGGCTGAGCTTTGGCAAACCCAGCGGGCATGGGGCAGGCATTGAGGGCTCTGGCAGCTCCTTGGCAGCAGGAGCTGGCTGGGGGCAGCAGGAGCTGGAAGGGCAGCAGCTTTGCAGGAGCAATGCCAGCCCACACTAGCCCCAGCTCGGGAGCTCAGGGAGAGATGAGCTTGCAGCAAAGAGGCCTTTTTTAGGGAACCACCTGCCACGAGACATCTCAGTCTGGTCATCGGAGGGGCTGCAGCCACTCACCATCGGGGTTAAAATGCATGTCCTCCTCCACACCCACACCGTGATGCCCGGAGCTGTAGGAGGAAGGGTTGACCGAGTAGCTCTGCTGGGTGCTGCCATCGGCATCGGGGTGCAGCCGGCGGCTCCGCTCCAGCCCTGGGGCCGCGGGCAGTGCCGGGGCACGGGGGCCACGCTCAGGATGTGGTGCTGCAGCCTCTGAGCCGAGTCGGGTTGAATGCTCCATGGCCATGGGGTTGGCATGGGCACGGTGTGGGGGGCTCTGCAGCGTGCTGGGGATAGGTCTGCCCCCTGGCTCCACGTGCTCTAGGGGGGATGCGCTGCCCACGTGGAAGACCCACACGCCGGGTATGCCTGCGTTGCTCTCCCTGCAGGACAGCAGCACAAACGCACATCCAACACCGTCAACCCCAAAGGTACCAGCCTCACTCCACACCACCCCAAATACAGAGACACAAGAACCAAACAGCTCCTGTGCATATTGAGCTGAGCACCCCCAACACAGTCCCTCCTCCTCCTCCCCTCCTTCCAGCCTTTAAAGGGCTCTAGGGGGAGGAGGAGGGAGGTGAGTGAAGGTAACCCTGCTCTCCCGGCCCACCCTGCACAGCGCCCCAGCACCACGCACCGCTCCAGGCGCCTCAGAGCCTGCTCACTGCTGGCCAGGCTGTGGAAGAGCCCATCCCTCTTCGGGTCATCGCCATCCCCCTGGCTGAAGCCCACCCTGGCCGGCAACTCCAGCTGCACGTTGTAGGACTCCTTGGGCCGTGTCCCCAGGAACTGGAGGCCGCCCTCAGGGTAGAGGAAGATGGCATAGGTGTCCTCATCATCATAGGCTATGACCACCTGGAAGGTGTTGAGCTGCCAAAGGGAGAGCAGAATGGATGTTATGGAAGGGTAGAACTCCAGAGGAGGGATGAGATAGGGAAAGGGAGATGACAGATACCTCCCCACACGCCACAGTGTGTGCAAGCAGCCCAAAAAGCCTTTCATCTGCTTGCAACCACGTCCATGGGAAGAGCAGGAGCAATCGCTGCTCAGGTATGGCCAAGCCCCAGTGCAACGGGAAGCAGCTCAGCATAGAACCATTTCAGTTGGAAAAGCCCTTGAAGCTCCTGGAGTCCAAGCCCTCCCCTCACCCTGCCCAGCCCACCACTAACCCATGGCCCTCAGCACCTCAGCTCCACGGCTCTGCAATAGCTCCAGGGATGGGGACTCCCCCACCTCCCTGGGCAGCCTGGCACAGGGGCTGACAACCCTCTCAGTGAAACAGCTCTTCCTCAGCTCCAATCTAAACCTCCCCTGGGGCAACTTGACCCCATTTCCTCTTATCATTCACTACTGGGGAGAAGAGACTGATCATTACTGGAGAGCCCATGGCATGGACAGGCCACATGCTCTTAGCCACTGTCCCTTGGAGCAGTCACACAGGGAGGAGACAGCCCTGTGCCATGCCCAGGAGCATCCCTGGCCGTGTAACCCATGCACTGCTCTGGTACACTGCAGCTTGGGAACCCCTCGCTCCCATCCCCCTCTTCCTGTCCTGTCCCTGACAGCATCAGCTCTGTTCCATCCCATCCGCAGGGGAGGAAAACCCGCCCCCCAACTCCCGCTTTCCACCCCCTTCCCCCAGAGAACAATTTTAGCTTAGTTTCCTCAGGAAAAAACATGCATGTGCTCCCTCCCGCTTTCCCCACACCCATACATCCCACTATAGGCACGCTGGCTGCCTGCCGTGCCGGCCCCTCGAGCCTTGGGGACATGCCAGCCCCAAGTGAGCACAACCCTTAGAAGCCACTAGAGAATCCCCTCTCCACACATACACACACACACACACACAGAGCAGTCACTCCAAACACGGCCGACACAAGGCTTGTAGCATTTGGGGCCAGCCACCCCCACCCCCCGCATAGGTTCTGCTATAAAGGAGAAAGAACCAGGAGCGTGCAGCAGCTGCGTGCTGGGGAACAAGCAGCGGCCGGCCCGCAGCATGGCAGGGGGTGGAGGACTCCCCCACCACTGCCCCCCTGCCCATCCCTCCCTGACCCCATGGCACCAGCCCCAGCTTCGGGGCTCAGGGCCTCGGGGCATTGCAGGCGTTCCTGGGGATATAAAGAGCCTTGTTGTCCGCACACTTGGGCATTCAGAGACCCCGTGCAAAGGCGGCCAAAAAGCTGGGGGGACGGGAGGGGGAGCATAACCTCCTCCCATCCCGGGGCTGGATTCCTCCCCCATGCAGCCAAGTCGCGGGTGGCAGCTGCAGGACCCGTTTGCCCCGCGGCTGAGGGGATGTGGTGGGTGCCACCGATGTGCTGGCACTGGGGAGGCGAGGCGGGGGAGGAGGGGTCTGCCCCCGGCTGCAAAGGGCAAATTCCAGCCCAAAGAACGCGCTTTTTTTATTGCTCTGGCGGAAGCGGGATCGGTCCTCCCCAGCTCCTCAGCCCTGGAAAGCATCACTGCAGGGACCCGGGAGCGTGTCCCTGAGGAGCTGGAAGGGACGGAGTGCTGCCAGAGCTCCCAGCCCGGCAAGGGACGGTGGAGGCTCTGACCCACTCCTCCTCTCCCTGGCCCCAGCAGAGCTTTCTGCTTCTGAGGCTCAAACAGGATGAGCAGTGACTTCTCCAAGCTGGGGGTGGGCGTAGAGGCTTCGAGGTCAAGCCTGGTTCTGAGCAGCGGGAGGGCGATGGTGCAATAAACGACCTATTCGGTCAGGGAGAAAAAGGGAGAAAAAGGGAGAAAAAGCGGTACTTTGGGAGCTTTTTTGGCAGTTTTGGCTCAGGGGGAGTTCAGCAAAGCAGAGGCACAAACTGCATTTCAGTGTGTGTTGTATGAAGCTCTCCCTGGAGCTGCTCCTTTCCAAGCAAGACTGGTTTCATTTGAAAACCCAATCCAGCTTCTCTGAGAAGGAATGAAAAACCACAACTGGGAAGAGTGGAGAAGAGGAGGCTGCGTTTTTGATGGCTGCGAGGTGGCTGCGAGGCCCCTGATGGCATCTCTTCAGCTGCCTTCCCCAAGTTTTAAATGAGAGGAAAAAATGTGCCTTGTTTCCTTCCAAACCTGGGTTTGTTCCCCTGCTTGGCCACTGCTCTCAGCAACCCGCTGCCCAAAGGCCCTGGCACGGGGGGACGGTTCCTGGTGGCCCATGAGAACCCGGTGGCTGCTGAGGGGCTTTGGGTTCAGCCCATCCCATCCCTCCCACAGCTCTGGGTATTCATCCTGGCAGTTTTCCTCTTGCAGCTCTTCATCTTTCATCTCAAGAAGCCAGCTGAGCGTCACTGTCACCTCCTCGGCACGTCAGCGGCCCAACGTGACCGCTCCTGCCCCAGCAGCACACCCAGTGCTTTTGGGGAAGGGCAGTGCCGTGAGTCCACCCACGCAGGAGCTTTATCAGCCTGCGGCTGGAGAGCACAGGTCACCTCTTTGACCCAGTGGACCACCTACGAGCTTGTTTTCCAGACAAAAAATCAGCCCACGGTGGAAAGTCTGAAGCCTTTGCTCACCAGCAACATTAATCAGCGTGAGGGCAGAGGGAAGGAGCAGCCCAAGCCACCAGCAGAAGGTCTGGAGCCCAGTGGGGTGACCTGGGCCACAGTTTTCCCCAGCTTCCCTCCCCTAGACCAACTCTGCCCTGCAAATCCAGAGTCACTGGCAGTGGAAAGCTCTGCCTGAAAAGCAGGGAAGAACCCGAGCAGCTCTAACAGAAGGCAACCTCTAAACCACTGCTGCCCAACAGCAAAGCCAACAGACCAGCCACCATCACAGCTCTCGGCAGAGAAGCTCCACATCATCCCCAGTGCTCATCCAAGGCTCAACCCACCATCCAGCTGCCCAAAAAGAAGAGACTGAGCATTTTGGGTGCTACACAAGGAGGACTCATCCTCCCATGACACACAGGATGGGTGTACAACCTCGGCCCATCAGCCTCACCTTCTTGGAGGGCTCAGTGTCCTGTGAGAGCTCCTGGTAGGCGCCCACGTCCTCCCAGGTGGCAACAAATGCATCCGTGGGCACGAAGGAGCCGGCAGCGTGGGGAAACCCAGCCTGGATGTAGCCCGCAGCCCGGGCCAGCACATCCGGAGAGGCATCGTGCCGGTAGTAGACGTTCCCTCTGTCCCCAGAGGTGTCGAGGTCAGCCAGGAAGGGAGCGATGACGGGGAAGTCTGTGGGGAAATCGTCATCCACGTACTGCGTCTCCCTGGGGAAATCCTGGGTGGAGATGACCCCGTTGGTCCCCACCTGCAGGGACAGCGGTGCAGGGTGCTCAGGAGATGCAGAGGTGCCTCTGCCACCCGTGTGTCCCCGCTCACGGTGGGGTGGGACACCGGGCTGAGGCCGCGTGGCCCCATCCGGCCAGGGAGAAAACAAAGACCTCGGCTACTCCGTCCCACAGAGAGCTGCAGCTCAGGGGCCGTCCCAGCTGCAGCTGCAGCTGCAATGGAGAAAGCCCTCTTGTTCCTCTGCAGCCAGAGAGCACTGGCAGGAGCCAGCAGGAACGGGGCAGAGGGGGACAGTAGTAGATGGGGAAAAGACACGTACGGTCGTGCAGGGGTGGAGGTAGCAAAGACACGTCAGGAGGGGCAGAGGTGAGGAGAAGGACTAAGGGGAGGTGGGTGTCGAGGAGAATGTCTGGGGAGGAAGGGGGTGAGCGGGAGGAGGGACGGAAAGATGGAGGGGGGAAGAGATAAGAGGAGGGAGGTATGGTGGGACAGAGGGATGGAGAGGAGCAGTGAGGAGGATGGAGCAGGGACGGCAGGAAGGCAAGGTAAAGGGATGGAAGGAGGGACGGACGGGCAGATGGAGAGATGAGGAGACGATAGAGAGGAGGAAGCGGGTCCGGGAGGCAGAGCAGCAAGGGGCCGGGCAGGGGCCCGGGGCCAGCCAGGACTCACATAGAGGCGGCGGGCGGCGCGGCCGTAGAGGCGCAGGGCTCGGCGGAGCGGCACCCCGGGCGAGCTCTCGTCGTCGCCGGGTCGCAGCCGGGCATCGCCGCGGGCCGGTCCGTGCGGCAGCAGCCCCGGGCGGAGCAGGGCAGCCCCCGCCGCCAGCACGGCCGCCAGCACCGCCGCCACCGCCCGCATCCCGGGACACCCCCGGCCCTGCCGCCCTCCTGCCCGGGACGCCGCCGGACGGACCCGACGGTGCGAACGGGCGCAGCGGACCCGACGGGACGGACCCGGCGGAGGGAACCGGAGCCGGCGGGGCGGGACGCGGGAGGGGGGAGAGGCGGGGACAGAGCGGAGGCGGCACCGCCATTGGATTCCCCCCGCACACGGCCCCGACCAATCGCTTCTTACCCCAAAACCTCCCCGGGCTCCAACACCACTCCCTGTGCGCCTCCCCCAGGCCCCTCCGAGCTGGGTACCACGGTGGCATCTCGGGGGGGGGTTCCGCATCGCGTCCCCCCGCCGCTGCACCACCCCCGGAGCCGAGCCCCTGGCCTCGCCCCCTCAGATCCCGCTCCCTTGATGCGGCCAGAAACGTGATTCCTGATCCGCGGGGGATCGGGAGGGTGGGGGTGGGAGACTGGAACAGCCACCCGGCCAGAATGTGTCGTGCAGCTCAGCTGGCACGTTGTCAGCGAGGCGCGGGCTCGCACGCCGGGGTCACCGCTGTTCACCCTTCCTCAGACCCATCTTCCATCAGCTCAGCCCAGAGAGGTCTGAAGGGGTTAAGGCTTCGAATTTGGGCAGCCGAGGGGGTTCTCTGGCTTTGATTTGGAGTGCTGGGGTGGAAGGACACCCCCCCAAATTCAGGCAGCCAGAGTCACTGAGTGCTCCTGGACATCCAGGCTGGGAGCAGCCAAAAGCTCTGCTCTTTCCTGGAGTGTTTCCCACTTCCCTGGCTCCGGGCTAGTGTTAGTATCCCATCTATCCCAAAACATACACATGCCCCAGATAACAAGGAGTGAAGTGTCAAACCCCAAAGGCTGGGGACAGAAATAAATCAGGGACACATTCGTGGCATTCCTGACAGGAATTCTCACGGGGGGGAAGCAGCTGGACACCCTCTGCCCATCCCCGTGGCAGTGATTTGTCACTGTGGCCCCTGTCCCCTCCATCCTGGGCAGAGTGCAAGCTGCTTCATCCCAAAATGCAGCTCGTACCCATGCTGGGCCTGGAGGGAGGGCGGGGGGGGGAAGATGATTTGGAAGCCCAGCTGTCCCAGGGAGCAGGGGCTACATCCAGACAGGCTGTGAGCAGCTGCCCAGCTCCAGACCATGAGGGACATGTGTCTCCTGGCCACAGAAAACCATTAGGGCTCTGAGTGGGGCTCAGGCCAGCTGGACATGGACTGCAGCCTTCGAGGAGTTCCCCATGCCAAAAGAAGAAAAAGTGGCTTTTTGTGGAAGCTAAAACACGTCCAGGGCTCTCCAGGGAAATCAGCCCCTCTGCCCCCAGCTGGGATGGACCTCTCATGGGTGAAAGTGCCATTTGGTGGCACCTGGGAGGGGGTGATGGGCAGAGGGGGCAGGGAAAGGGATAGCTGAGGAGTTGGGGAGGCTGTTGAAAATACAAACCTAGCCATCCCCAGTGGGATGGAAATGTTAGTTTCAAAACTGCTGCTTGCAAGAGAGAAATTCACGGGGACAACGAGCAAGCTGCTGTGGCTGCTGTCCTGACACGTTTCACAGACACTTACCTTCTAAAATACATTTTTAAGGAGTAGAAAAACTTGGTTTTCAAGAGAGGAGCTGCTAACCCCCCCCTCCCCGCAAATTCCCCACACCTTGAGGAAATGCTGTCCGGTGCCCAGGGAAAAGGCACCCTGTGGGCTCTGCCACATGGAAAAGGCAGTTGCCAGGCTTTTTACACAGTCTTTAAGATGTTAAAATGCGTGTTTTACCACCCCCTCAGCAAAACTGGAACCAAGCAGTGAAAAAAAAAGTGGCAGCTGGGAAGAGCTGGAGTGCTGGCCTGGCCTTGGGAGCAGAGTCCTGCTGGCATGGGCATCCCTGAGGCTTCCAGGAGTGGCTGCAAGCCTCACCAGGCACAAGGATGGGGATGCAATCAGGCATGGGGACAGGTATAGGGATGGGGATGGGAATGAGGATGAAGATGGGGCTGGGGATATGGATGGGGATTGGGATGGGGACAGGAACAGGGTATGTTTGCCCACACCATTTGCTAGGAAAGGAGCTGCTTGTGGGAATTGATCTCTGTAATCGTTGCCATGTGTCCTCAGCAGAGCTGTTGGCTGAGAGGTTCGCCCTTCCTATAGCTGGGGCACAGAAAACAATCAATAACCATTTACTTGGTGACATTTTGTGCAGAACCAGATGTGCTGAAGCTTGGAGGAGGTGGAGGATTCTCTGCAGGATGGGGCTGGGGAGGACTCCTGCCAGACACAGATGCCCCCATTACCACAGACTCTTGGTAGACCTGGCAAACCAGAACAAAGCACCATCTGCCAGGAAACACCCCCTACCTGCTCCTGCCAGATCTGTGTGGGGTGGCAATTCTCTGCCCTGCTGAAGGCTTTCCTTCATCTTGGGCTCCCAGTGAGGAAAAGGAAAGGCAGGAGAATCCCTGTCACGGAGGCAATTTTGGGCAGGAAATCCCAGCAGCCTCTTCCCTGAGGGCTGGCAGCTGATGGAGAAAAAGGAAGCAGCAGGAAATGTGCATCTCAGGAAAGGAAACTTGATTCCCAGGGACCAGAGCAGGGCTGGGGGCTGCAGCAGAAAACCAAGAGCTTGCAGACTGCACTGTGGCTGATGGGTGCTGTGGGCTGACAGGCAGGAGCAGGGTGCTGTGGGGCATCAGTCAGCAGTGTCCCATTGCCAGCTGGGTTAGTTAGAGGGTCACTGTCATAATGTCAGAGAGTTTCTCCTCCTGCTTATTAGAAAACAATCCTGCTTGAGGTCGAGCTACCTGGCAGGGAGGGCAACAAACTGGTGCCTTAAATATCCCTCAGGGTCTGGGAGGAAAGGGCTCTGGCAGGGAAGGGATTTGTGCCCATCCAAGCTCCCCAGATCAGCACGTACAAGTTTCTTGGCCTCATGTCCTAAGAAAAAGAGATATCTGTGGGGTTCCCCTTTCCTTAATAACTGCAAACTACTGGATAATTTCAGCCAAATCTGACAGTAGCATCTCTCAGGGTCTGTAAAACCAGATAGGAGAACCTGTTAGCTGCCCCCTTGCCTGAGAAGGTGGGCACAGCCTCGGGTTTGAGCTCAACCCTTACGAGCCACCTGAGAATCTATTGACAGGTGCACAGCTGAGGTGAGCCCAGCTTGCCAGTGACAGGAACAACCTCTGCATTGTGCCAGGGGCAAAAAGGGAATCTGTGCTGCCATGTCCATCCCGTGGGGCAGCTCTGCTTCCCCTCAGGCTGTGGTGAAGTGGTTGCCCTGTCCACAGATCTGATCTCGCTGCTCCCTCCCCGCCACGTCCCCCCACCCCCATGGTTCTTTCCTTTCTCAGGAGCATCCTGCTGGGTGCTGACAGGAGGGAAGTCGTGGCAGAGGGGCAGAGTCCCACCAGCTCAGCACCCAGCTCTCCACATTGCCATTTTTGGGAACGGTTCTGGTTGATTTTTGGTCTTGCTTCTTTGAACCAGCTTTGCCTCGTGACTCACCCCTTTCTCGTTCCCACGCACAGGGGACACCCTTCCCCGGTGGGTCCAGACCAGGAGATGCAGCAGAACTTGCTCAGGCTCACTGTCAAGGATGCACATCTTGCTCAGGTGAGTCTGGAGGTCACCAGCCTCCAGCAGCAGGAGCACCCACCAGACACCCAGTGATCCCAAGCCCCCCACCTGCACCCAAGCTTTGTTTCCCAGCCACGGCTGTCCACCCACTGCCCACACACCCCACAGCTGATTTCCACATGCCACATGCTCCTGCTGTGATCCAGCATGGATCTTTCTGCTCGGGGCATGAACCAGTGCACTGGGAGAGAGGCTGTTCTTATGGAGAGGTGGAAAGATGTGGTGCTGGACCAGAGATGGATCCAAAATATGGAAAGCCATGGGTTTTGCAAAGGGGAGGGTTTCTTGGCCCTGGGTGATTCAGTCAGAGCTGAATCAGTACGTGGAGAGGAGAAAAAAAAATTAAGGCACTAATCTAAAAGGCAGGGTAGCAAGTGCTGAGTCCTCCCAGCTGGAGAAGCAGCAGAGCTCAGATCTCCCCGCACCCCAAGGATCCAGAGATTCACAGGATGGAACCACCAGCCCCACATGGAAAAGGAAAAGCTTCCCAAGGCATCTGGAACCTGTGCACCAAGGATTGCTCCAGGTTTGAGCATCTCTTTTAAGGCATAAAATGGATTTTTTTTTCTCTCCCTCTGGGGCTCTCCTTCCTTCCTTTCTTCCTTCCTCTCTTTAAATATTGCTGCCAAGCTGGTTTTGGTGGTGCAGCTGCCGGATGAGTGTGCTGAGCCCCGCGAGCCCCCTGCCCGACACTGACTGATGCCTCAGCACCATTCCCCCAGGATTAACCACTAGTTCCTTATTTGGTCTGGGCTCCAGCAAACTCCCTGGCAGAGGGGATTTCATCTGCCAGGGAGAGCAGCCCAGATGGGTTTGTCTTCCATACATGCTGGGAGCATCCACTGGAGTGAAAGAGAAGGAGGGTGCTCACAGCAAAGCTAAAATCAGTCCCATGCCTTGTGTTTCCAGGGAGGCCCTCCTGTTTTTCCCCACAGCATGAGACACAGCAGACACAGATTTCCTTCCCCCTTCATCTCCCTCAGCAGGTCCATCCCCATCCCAGGGCCTCCAACACACACTGGACTGAGCTGATGCAGCTTTGTGACACCTCCCTGTGTGTTTATACACCAGACTCCTCTGCAGAATTTAGGCTTTATTTGCTGCATGGATTAGATGCCCCTGGGATTTACCCTCCCCAGGCAGGGTGGGCAGGGGGTCCCAGGGGAGCAGGGTGGTCAGGGGATGCCCTGAGAGCACTGTCAGAGATGGGGTGCAAGCCCTGCTCACTCCTTGCTCTTCACTCAAACAGCCCTTTCCATGGCTCTAACAAATCCAAGGCTCTCCTCAAAACTTCTTTCCAGCTCCTTTCTCCTCGCCTGACCTCCTCTGGCCTCCAGCCCTGACCCCTGGAGCACCCAAATGCTCTGGGGTGACTAATCCCAGCAATTAGCCTCGTTTGCTGCATTTATCTCCTTCCTGCCTTTGTCTCTCCCTGACAGCCTCTCTGAGCAAATATGCGTTCAGGGACATTTTCCTGGCTCAGCCTTTGTCCCTGGAGCCTCTCCTAGCTGGGTGCAGAGGTTATTTGCCCTCAACACGTGTCTCTTTCATCTCCTGTGACCAAACTGGTGACCAAAACTAAGTGCCCAGCACTCCCAGGTCACTCCAGCCCCTGGCAGCACTTGGGCCAGCTTGAACTGGAAGCAATGGGATTTGTTATTTAAATTGAAGACTGATGCAGACCCAGAGGCGTTTCAGGCTCAAAAGCGATTTTAGGACAAAATGATCTGTCTAAATAGGGACAGAATGCTTGGGTTGGTCGAAATTCAATGGGAAAGGGGTGACACATGGGCAGCACATTTGGGAGCCGCTTTCTCTCTTTCCTCAGGACAGGCTGTACATCCACAGGGGAGTTCTGCAGACACACTAGGTTTCAGAGGGATGGAGGCATGAGCAGCCCCCACTCCTAAAGCAGCAAGCAAACTGCTTTAACTCCTTTATTTTACTTTTCTGTTTTCATTTCTTCTTTTTGTTTCAGGATCCATCTCCCTTTAAAGTGAGCTTCAAAACCTCCCAGGGTATTTCCCCATGAAGGGGTGGGCTGCAGTGGGTCTAAACCCTGCCCAGAGCTCTCTTGCATGGCTTGAGCTTGCTGGGTGCTTTCTCCCCAGCATGGGTCCCTTTTTACCCAGAATGTGAGTCCCTTCCCATTGCTGGGGTGCTCTGATGGAGAAGCCCAAGTGGGGAGGCTTATCTCTGGCCTGGAGGCTCCACGTTGAATTGGAACATGGGGCTCAGACACACATGGAGGAGTCTCTCATACAGCTCTACACACGATGCTGTACAGAGGGAGCAGCAGCTGCAGAATAACCGGTCTGTGGATGCAGCTCCTAGGGGGATGGTCTCCTGGTCCCAAAGTCACAACTGGCCTTGCATCACAGAGGACCATCCCCATCCCAGCCACATTCAGCACCCACCTGCAGTAATACCCTCCACTAGTTCATTCGTTCGTTCCTTCCTTCTCCAGTACACCCCATCCCCTCTCCCCGCTTCAGCCCATTCCCAGCCTCCCTCCCGGTTCCAGGACCCTTCTCCCATAACCCCCTCCCCCAGCTCTCCCCAGCTCGCTCCCCCTGCCCGGGGCACGGCCTCGGGGCTGCGTGGGACCCCGTGACCCACCCGCGGTTGCGCTGGAAATGCCATCGACCTCAAACCACTTTCCTCGCTCGTTCCGGTCACCCTGCGGCGGGGACAAACCCTGCCCTTCGCTGCCGGCGCTTGTGCAATTGGGGAAACATTGCTCCACCGACCCTCCTTGCCCAACGCCTTCCCAGCCCGCAGCTGCTCGCTTTCTCCCTCCCCGTCGTTCTCCTCCCTCCGGCAGGATGCGGCCGCAGCGGCGATGCCGACAGCTCCGCGGAACGCGGCGGGAGGAGGCGGCCGCTCCCCTCCTACCCGCTGCCCGCCCCATCCCCCAAGCCTCTGCCCAAGGCTCTCAGCAGCTTTCCCCTCTGCTGGGGCTGTTTTTCTCTTCTGGAGCGAGCGCCGCTGCAGCAACACAGCTGGAAACCATCACAGGGGTTTCTCTCGCCTGGGTCACCCGGTGACTCAGAGCAGGTCTGTGTTCCCAGCTCGGGGGGGATCACGCAGCCCAGCAGACCCCCAAAACCCCCCTCTCCCAGGGACACCGTCAGGGTCAGAGAGAGGAACACGGGAACCAAATGCTGGGCTGTCCCTTTTGTCTCTATCTGGCAATTAAATCAGGGTGTTAGGTAGTGTTTAAGATGCTTGGTGCCTCTTCTCAGCTTTTCCCCCCGTAGGGATGGGGGGGTATCAGCAGTTTGGGTGCTCCCTGTGCCCTGAACCCCTGGGTGCAGCACCCCGGGTGCCTCCCCCAACCCATCGTTGCACCGTTTGGGCCACGTCATCGCCCACGTGTGAATCCTCAAATCCTATCAGATGGAAAGAGTGAAAGGCTGAAAGCCTGGTGGGTGTTTAGTCTGGGGGAAACCGAGCTGAGGGAGATGTGGGAACAGCCAGGGCAGGAGGGCAGAGAGTGCAAGGAGATGCTCTGCTCCCATCCCCGGGCTGGCGTGGATGAGGGAGCCCGGGCCAGCGGGGCTGGAGCGCTCCCGGGCAGAGAAAGAGTTTCACTCTCCTCCGCAGAACCCTCCCAGCTTTGTTTGCTCCACACGCGAACATCCAGCAAGAGCTGCCAAAGCCGCAGTTCCCGGCCAGCTGCATCCCTCCGGCCGGCCAAAACCCTCCCCTTCTCACGGGCTCTAAATTAGGTTATCCAGGCACCGCTACAAACACTTCCAAAGCGAGCGCTGAGCTGGAGAAAGGCGAGTGAAATCGCCATCCCGAGCGGAGCTGCTGACAAAGAGCAGATGAGTTGCCGCTTCTCGGGACTGCAGCTGCTTGGGACAGGCCGGGCTTGGCACTCCCAGGGCACGGCGGTGGCGGTGGCACCCGCTCGCCACCACCCGGCTGCCGGGGAGAAGCCGCCCCGGGCTCCGCAAGGCTTTGGAACAAAAATACCCCCTACAACAAACCAACAAACAAACCAACCACTAAAGAAATTCCTTGCGGATGTTTCAAGTTTTTCCAGCTCTTCGTTTGTCTTCTGGGTTTTGTGGCCGTGCTGCTTTTTTCTTCCCCTTTGGGTTTGTTTTCTTATTCTGGTTTGGGGTGTTTTTTTTTTTTCGCCCTCTCCGCCAGGAATGTGACCGGCTTGAAGAGGGTCACGTCGGAAATGTGACCAACAGGGTAGATTCGTCAGACACCGTGACGAGACTCTCTCAAAATTGGGGATTTTTTTTTTTTCCCTCTCCAAATAGCTGTAATTTATGCAAATGACCAAAAAGTAGGGCTAAAAGGAGACTCGGTGCATCTGGCTGCCCACGCTGGTTTCTTTCTCAGGGGAGACGAAGGACAGAGATGAGTCTGTTTAGATTGGAGATTAGGAAGAAGTTTTTCCCTGAGAGGGTTGTGAGCCCCTGTGCCAGGCTGCCCAGGGAGGTGGGGGTGTCCCCATCCCTGGAGCTACTGCAGAGCCATGGAGCTGAGGTGCTGAGGGCCATGGGTTAGTGGTGGGCTGGGCAGGGTGAGGGGAGAGCTTGGACTCCAGGAGCTTCAAGGGCTTTTCCAACCAAAATGATAAGGGGCAATGGGATGAAGCTGGAACACCAAAAGTTCAATTTAAATAGAAGAAAAAACTATTTCACTGTTGAGGTGAGGGAGCCCTGGCACAGGCTGCCCAGAGAAGTTGTGGAGGTTCCTTCCTTGGAGGTCTTCAAGACCCTCCTGGACATGTTCCTATGCCACTTGATCTAGGTGAACCTGCTTCTGCAGGGGGGTTGAACTAGATGATCTCTAAAGGTCCCATCCAACCCTGCCATTCTATGATTATGATGCACACCTGCCCTGGCTCTGAGCAGGACTCTGGATTCTCTTCCCCAGAGAAGGATGGTGCCCAGTGCCAGACCTTCCAGCAGTGAGGATGGTGCTGGCACTGTGAAGGACATCCCCCTGCCCAGCAGCTCTGCCACCCCTAGCCACGGCCGCTCTCATTGGATTCTTCTTGTGCCAGCACTCAGCACCTTGGAGGCATGGCTAGGCCAGGAGGTAGTAAAAAACATTCTCCATCCTAGGCTTTTCCCATCACCCTGGCATGGAGGAACATTAATGTCTCCATATCGTCTGGGTTTTCCAGCCAGCTGATGCACGCAGGGGCAGCACCCACTTCCAACAAGGGCTGAATTTTGTCACAGTTTCTCCTCTTCCTCTCTCCAGGCAATCCATTTCTGCTGAATTTGGCCTCTGGCTTTGCCTGGCGGGCTGGTGTCTGTCCCGGTGGTGGTGGTGAGGGCAGCAGCACGTCCCTGTGCCCCGCTGTGCCTGAGTGCTGGGGGCCAGCATCCCCTAATGCCCACGGAGCAGGAGGGAGAGCAAAGTCCCAGCCCAGTCACTCAGGGAGGCAGCTCCAGGGACAGAGGCAGCTCGCCTCAGGTGGCCTTTTGGTTCCAGGGAGCAGGTTTCCACTCTGAGCAAGGAGTGGAAATACTTTGCTGGTGTGCAAGCCCCAGCCTGGGCTGAGGATCATCCCTCCCCAGTGTTTGCAGCATTTTAGCAGGGCCAGCACAGTTTCCTCCAGGGCCCAGGACAGACACTGTCTTCCCAGCCCTTGGGAGGCACAAAAAATCAGCTCTGCTGGGCTCTCCTTTGCAGTCGTTAACCTGGGGAAAGCCTGAGGAATCCCATTCTGCCTTCCCCCTGCTCCTGACTGCTAGGGTCACCCCAAAAGGAGGATCCCAGGCCTGGAAGGAGGCGTTGCATGCTCTGCAGTACACTCACTGGGGTGCTGGGCCTCCTAAAGAAGGCAATAGGTATGTTTTCAAGGTGCTGGGAGGATATCACTTCCCCAGGCAGGCTGATTTTCTTCTCTGGGCTCCAGGGGGAAGCAGCTGCTGGCGTTTCATTCAGCCCCATTGAGGGCAGCACTTCCACACCTGATTGCTGCAGGCACTGAGCCCCAACGAGTTCCATCTCTATTTCTGCCAGACCCAGAGCTCTTACCAGCACAGAGCACCAGCCCTAAACTCCCTGCCCTCTTGGCCAGAGGTTTGAAGCACATCAGCTTTCTTCACGCAGCATGACAAATACAGCCCATCACTAAAACACGCCAGGGCCCTTTGACATCCTCTGCCACCTCTCCTGTCATCTTGATACTTTCCTGTGCTCTGTCTACACTCCTCCAGAGTAGCAAAAAGGGGCCTGAAGGCAGACATCCGTGGTTTCATGATTATTCATCATCACATGTGTCCTGTAAGCTGTGGTATGTGTTATGCTGTGGTATTTCTGTAGCTAGAAAAGCCATTTCTTTCCTGGAAGAAGCTTTAGGGGCTTCTTCTGGAGTTTGTTTCTGGGACAGTGGAGCTTTGACGTGGGCATGGAGGGGCTGGGACCCCCACAATGGGGTGTATGGGATGGGTTCCAGGTTGAAGTGATGCCTGGCCACGTCAAAGACTCAAGTGCTGCACGTCTCCTGAGATGTATAGAGGCATGGGCACCCCAAGGAGGGTAATCTCCCCCTGCCTTGAGTTTGGCCCAAGCTCCCTTACCCATAACCATCCCTGGGGCTCAGCCCTGCTCTCTTACCTGAAACCAACCCCCAAGATGCTTAGTTCCAGCTCCCTACCCTGTAAAACCCCTCCAGGGACTCAGCCGTGTCCTCTTTACCCATATTCTTACTGTACCACATAACCTGCCCCCTCGAGGAACTCAGCTGTGTTCCTCTTTCATGTAAGCCCCCAGGAACTCAGCTCCCATCACCTACTTTGTATCTTCCTTCCACCAAGACACAGCCCCAACTCCTTACCTTCAATCCCCAGAAGAGACTGAGCTCCAGCTCCCCTCCCTGTAACCCCCTTGGGACTCAGCCGTGCCTCCCCCCTACTCTCACCCCCCAGGGACCTCCCTGCCACCCCCTTACCCATTCTGCCCCGGGACTCATTCCCAGCCCCCTTCCCACCTCTCCTCCGGGGCTCGCTTCCCTCGCCTGCACCCCCAGGTCTCCTATGGGTCCCCCCGCCCCGTAGCTGCCATCCGACGGACCGGAGAGGGCAGGATGGCGGGAGGGGCCGCCCCGGGGGCCGGGCACAGCCGTACCGTACCGCCTCTCCCTTCCCTCCCTCCCTCCCTCCCTCCGCCGGCGGGGATCGCCCGCCCCGCAGGGCCAGTCGCCACCGGGAGCCGCGGCACAGCCCGGTGCGGGAAATCGCCATCCCGGAGAAGAAATCTCCATCCCGCTGCGGAACAGCATCTCCATCCCGGTGCGGTACATCTCTATCCCTGTGCGGTACATCTCCATCCCTGTGCGGTGTGGGACATCTCCATCCCGGAGCGGGAAAACTCCATCCCGGTGCGGTGCGGGACGTCTCCATCCCGGCTCGGCGCGTCCCGGTACGGGATATCCCGATGGAGACGGAGGGTTACCGGTGCCGTAGCAGCCGGTACATCGAGAGCGGGCAGTCGGCGGTGCCTAGTTCGGTGCTGTTCGCCGCCGGGCTGCTGGGCAACGTGCTGGCCTTACTGCTGCTGGGCCAGCACCGACGGCGCTCCCGCTCCCCCGGCGGCCGCCCGCCGCGGGTCTCGGCTTTCTACGTGCTGGTGAGCGTGTTGGCTGTCACCGACCTGCTGGGCAAGTGCCTTGTCAGCCCCATCGTGCTGGCTGCCTACGCCTACAACCGCAGCCTCAGCGAGCTGGGACCCGGAGGACGCGCCGAGGGCGAGCCGGGCATCCTCTGCCAGCTCTTCGCCTTCTTCATGGCTTTCTTCGGGCTGGCCCCTACCTTGCTGCTGCTCGCCATGGCTCTGGAGTGTTGGCTGTCCCTCGGGCACCCTTATTTCTACCGCCGGCACTTCACCCGGCGCCTGGGTGCGACGCTGGGGCCGGCGGCCGCGGGGCTGTGCGCCTTGTTCTGCGCGCTGCCGTCGCTGGGCTTCGGCGAGCCCATGCAGTACTGCCCTGGGACCTGGTGCTTCATCCGCATGGCCGGCGGAGGGCCGCGCCAGCTCGGCTTCCCCGTCCTCTACGCCACCCTCATGGGTTTCTTGGTGTTGGCCATCGGCGCCTGCAACGTGAGCAGCATGCGGCATCTCTATGGCATGGCCCGGCGGCAGCCTCCCCGGGGCCCCCCTCCCGCCGCCGCCCCGCGCATGGAGGAGCTCGATCACCTCATCCTGCTGGGACTCATGACCGTCCTCTTCACCGTCTGCTCGCTGCCGCTCATCGTGAGTAACCCCCGACCGCCCCCTCTCCCGGAACGGTCCCTGCACCCCACCCCGGGGGCTCGGGGGCTTGCTTTGCCTCACTCCCCCCCCGCCCCGGCAAACACTCACCACCACTCACATCGCTATAACTCCCATAGAATAACACACCCCTCCTCCCCTTACCATCAGGTGTCAGGTTAATTACTTTGCTCCTCTCTGAGTGCCCTCTCCCATCCCATCCCATCCCATCCCAGGGCTTTGGCTGTTGCTTTAATCCCCATGGAGCAAACTCCAGCATATCTCATCCCAGGAGTCAGTTCATTGTTTAAACCTCCTTGGAATACTCAGGACTCAGTCATTGTATTAACCCCCCACCCCCCCCCCCCAGGAAAATAATCCTCTCTCCCCATCACCTCCTCCCAAAGATGCTGGATTGTTGCTTTGGCACTCTCAGAATAGTCCCTCAGCCTCTCTGTGGAGGTCAGGTTGGTGCCCAAACCGCCTTGGCATAACCCTCCTCATCGCCACCATTCAATCCTTGGGGATCAGGTTATTGTTTTGGTCCTTTAGAATAAACTCTGGTGCCATCACCTGCTCCTGGGGGCCCAAGGCCGTGTTTCCCCACTCCCCTGAATACTCCTTGAGCTTGTCTACGGGGTTCAGGTCAGTGCCTAAACCCCCTTGGCATAATCCCCCCATCACCACCACCACTCAGTCCTTGGGCAGTCAGCTCATTGCTTTGTCCCCTTGGAGTAAACCCTGGCACCTCTCCTCTTTAGGGGCGTCAGGTGGGGAGATTCATAGCTTTAGTCCCTCTGAATAGCCACCAGGACCACTCTGTCCCCTAGGGCTGGGTAATTGCATCAGCCCCCTTAAAATAACAACCTCCCCTCCCTCCCATTCCAGGGATTGCCCCCCTCCAAGTACCCACCACCAGCACCACATCCCCAGGGGTTAATTTATTGCTGTGCCCTCCATGGAATAACCTTCCCCTATCACCACTGCTCTGTGTCAATGGGGTCAGGTAATGCCCCCTCTCAGTGCCCCCCATCCCAGGGGGTCTGGCTGTTGCTTTAACCCCATGGAATAACCCCCCTTACTGCCCCTTCCATGCCAGGATTTGGGGCATTGTGTTAATTCACTACATTAACCCCACTGGAATAGCCACACCAGCACCATCCTGTCCTGGGAGTTGGTTCATTGCTTAAACCTCTTTGGAATAACCCCCACTGCCACCCTGTTGCAGGGGTGACAGGGTGGGTCATTGTGTTGTTCCCCCCCCCCCCCCCCCCCCAATACTCACCACCAGCACCATCTCCCCAGGGCTTAGTTCACTGCTAGCCCCATAGAATAACACCTCTACCCCATCACCACCACTCTGTGCCAGAGGGGGTTGTGGGGGGTCAGAGGATTAATTTGGCACCCCCTCTGAATATTCCCCCACCCCATCCCAGAGGTCTGGCTGTTGCTTTAATCCTGTTGGAACAACTCCCTTGTCACCATCACCCTGTTCCTTTGGGGTTGCCCCAGAGGTATTGGAGGTGCTGGGGAGATAAAAGGGTCAGTTCATTGCTTCATCCCCTCAAAATAATCCCCCCCAGCCCCTATTCCTAAGGAGGTTGCTTCATTGCATGAAGCCTTTTAGTAACTCCCTCCATTCCCGCCCCCACACCCCAAAGGTGCCAAGTAGCTCTGGATCCCTTTGAACTGCACTGGATTTCCCCTAGATTGGGCAATTCTCCCTGAAATACTTTCCTTTTTTCCCCAAAGATGGAGGTCCTACTGATGGAGTGGGGGTGGGAAACCCCCAGTGTGACAGAGCCCTCATTCCTCATGGCCTGGGGCAGGACCCTGCAGCAATGCCTTTGCTGTCACCCACTGTAAAAACTCTGAGTAGAGTTGGTGTTCTGCATATCCCCAAATCAGGGTGGGGGTACAGGTGCTGCCACTGCTCCAGGTGACAACTTCCATCTCTGTTCCTTGTCACACTCTGGAGCCATATCATGACACAACAGCCACCAGCAGCCCCAGCATGACTGGACCATGACTGGTTTTGTATGTAATCCCAGTGAAAGCCCTGCAGTCCTCAGACAAGCAGAGCTGCAGGCTGGACCTGGAGGTAGAGGGCTGGACCTGGAGGTAGAGCACTGACCCTGCCCCAGCGAGGGCCACCTCATGGCTGCACCTCAGCCATAAGTGCCTTATCCAACACCCATCACAAGGAGGATAACAAAAGTGGGGTGCCCCAGCTTGGAGGGACACAGCAGCACCCGCTGCTGCAGCCTGCAGAGCTGGGATACTCCCTTTACCCCTCCAACAGCCACCTCTTCAACTCTGACCTCCTGGCCCTGTGCCATGGCCATCAGTCACCCAGCTCCCAATTTATCACAGAATCATAGATGAGTGGAGGCTGGAAGGGACCTTTTAGGGATGATCCAGCCCAACTCCCTTAGATTTCAGTTTTAGGCTCTGCAACCCACACCACCTGCTGACTGGAAGCATGAGGACGGCGAGGGCTTTAAACCTCTGTTGCAGCCCTTTACAGGGATCCCTCTGCTCCCAGTTTCACCCCTGTAGGGAGATCTTTCCTCCTTTCTTCACATCCCTGGCGTTTGTTTGGCAGATCCGGGCGTACCTGGGAGCCTTCGCCGCTGACTTCAATGAGGATGCCGACCTGAGCGCCCTGCGCTTCCTCTCGGTCAACTCCATCGTGGACCCCTGGGTCTTCATCATCTTCCGCACCTCCGTCTTCCGCACGTCCATGCGCAGGCTCTGCCGGAGGCTGCACTCTCGGAAAGCCTCCCTGAAAGGGCCCGGCCCTGGGGGGGATGGTCAGTTTGGCCCCTCGGGCTGGCGCAGGACGCACGCCCCGCAGCTCGGCTTCCCCTGAGCTCCTGGCTATTGGCAGAAGCCAGTGGTGGTTGCTGGTGGTGAGGATGATGAGGGAGAGAAGCCTTCGGCCCTGAGGCCCTGCCTCGCAGCACCCCGCAGCTGTCGCAGGAGGGGATGGCGTCCAGCTGGCAGAGAGGAGCAGGGGGGAGGTGTTTCTGCTCCCTCCCGGGAGTTTCGCCCCGGAGAGGAATTGGGGAGGCCCTCGGGAACCCGCAGATGTTTGTGAGCAGAGGCGCTTTGTTGATGGGTTTGGGGAGCGCCCGGCTCCAGGAAAGCAGGAGGGGGTTGATGTGTGGCTTCAGAGCAGTGGGGACACACAAGGAGGAGAGCTCTGTGTGTGTGTGTCCCTGTCAAATAAAAGTGGTTCAGAACCCTGCTCCGTCGCCTCATCCTGTGCACCATCCCCTTCCACGCCAGGCAGAGGTATCCGGGGCTGATTTGGGCTGTCTTTGGCCTGGGAGAGGGGAGGGTGAGGAAGCCTTTGGGGATGTAGAGGATCAGAGACTTGAGCAGCAGCTCACAGCTGCGTTGAGGAGCTGGAACCTTTCTGGGACACCCATCATCCCTCCCTGGGATGTCCATCATCCCTCCCCAGAACATCTCTTCCTCCCTGGGATGGCCATCATCCCTCCCCAGCACACTCATCCCTCCCCAGGATGCCCATCAATCCTCCCTGGGATGCCCATTGTCCCTCCCCTAACCCCTTTTAGCCTGAGCAGGGCTGTGGTTTCTCCGCTGTGGCTTGCCCTTGTCTTGAAAATTGATTCCTCCAAGCTCTAATGCTGCATTTGTGTTACTCAGATGGATACCTGTCCTGCTGTAATTGTTTTAATTCAGTACTTATGATGATCCCAAGCCCTAATAAGAGCAGTAATTGAGAGAAAGCAGAGCTTGGGATGTATAACCTCGTGGCCCAGACATGCAAGTAAACGATCATTTTAATGAACAATCTATTTCCCCTCGACCACACGTATTAACTGGATTTAACATCTACCTCAAGTGACCATTTAAGCCAAAAAAATTATGATAATCCAAGTCTCCATCTGCTTAGTGTCCTTAGAGGAGACAGGGCAAATACTTTTCTCCCTCTAGCTAAGCCTTGCAAGGTGTAGTCACATCCCTGCCAGTTCTCACAGCTGTATTTACTCTTGGTGTCAAATGGATCCTGTTTTGGAAGGAAGAAACTCGTGCAAATCTGTCTCAGGGCTTTCTGGAGGTGATTTGGTTGGGTTGGCTCTGGCTGCTGAAGCTGCCAAGCTCTCCTGGCTAGAGAAGAGGACAGATCTGTGCTTGGGGATGTGGTGTGGGGAACCTGCAAGCTACCTTTGGGGTTTTCTGAGGCAAAAGCCTTGGAACAAGGGTTGTTGCACAAATGGGGTTCGTGTTAGCGGCGTGTTATTGACTCGGAGATGGCAGCTCACGTGGCACTGCAGAGTCAACAGCACCAAGCCCACACTGAGGCTCTCAGCAGGCCTGTTCCACCACAGCAGGATGAAGGGCAGGCGAGATAACGGCTCTGCAAACTCACTGTCACCTCCCCTCCTCTGCGATCTCGTTCACTGAATGGATCCACACACTGCCCCGGCCAGATGGATCAGGCTGTGGGTGATCAGTATGCGCCCAGGCTGGGACAGCCCATCCACCACAACAAGGATTATGCTCCTGGAGAGCCTCCCAGGAGAGATCCCTGTCCCATGATACGTGTACCAAGCTTTCCACGGTCAGTGGAAAGCAGCATTTAAATTAAACCCTCTCAACAGGTTATTTATTGAGGTGCCTGAACAGGCTCTGCCTGAGCCCTGAGATGACACCCACCTGCCCATCAGTTTATCATCAGAGGAAAGAAATGGTGGAGTCACCGAGCATGACACAGGTTTGCAGCTGCCACACACACCCTCCCTCCCCCGCTGTCCCCATCCCTTCATCCCATGCGTGTCCTGGAGACCTTGACACACTCGTCTGGTTTCGGGAGCACTTTTAATCGGCGTTCTGCCCTTATTGGTGTCCAACCCGCTCTGGGAGCGGAGTCTCCAGCCAGCCACCTCTATCTCCGGGCGAGCCGAGCCTCGGTTACAGCCAAGCCTTGCAAGATAAAACCGCTGCCCGGAGCGTTTGTGGGGTCCGGGGCTGCCGTATCGCCGTCCTCTCCAGAGATGGCAGCACGTCCCCAGCCAGGGCTGGGCTGCGGGCTGGCCCCAGCACGCTGGGCACAGCCGCTGTAAGGAGGGAGCTGCCACGCTCCACCTCAAGTTCCCCATTCCTTTCCCCGGACAACCCATTTTTTAATGCCTGAACGCCTTGTGGTTTGGGGCTCCGAGAGTTACAGCAAAGCTCAGAGCCCCTGGAGCCTGGGAAAAACGAAAACGGGGGTGGTGGTGGTGAGGGGGGAAAGAATCCCAGCCCCGTGTGGTTCAGTTGTGAACGCTGCCAAACAGGAACCGAAAGAGCCCAGAGCTCTGCGGCCAAAGGCTGAAGGAGTGAGAGGCTCTGTGGCAACCCTCCCTGCTCGCATCCTCTTCCCAGGCTCCTCACGCTGCACCCTCACTCCCTGCCAGCCTCCTCCTGTGCCAGGGATCCTCCAAGGGATTTGATCTGATGCTTAATGGAGGCGAGAAGGAGGCGCTGCTCAAGGTCAACGATGCTCTTTCTTGGAGGTGTTGTGCCCTGCCTGACACCTTCCCACTCTGCCAGCTGCCTTGACCTCATTTCACCGTGTCGCTGGTGTCACCAGCATCACCTAACCTTCCATCCTACCCCTTTTCTGGACCACCAGAAAAGCACAATCAACTTTTGAGTTTGAGTGGGGTGTTTTGTGGTTTTTTTCAACTCATGAAATACAGACATGACTTTGCACAACCTCATTTCCCAGCAACTTGTTTAGTCCTTGCAAAGAGCCCATATTTTTTTTCCCCCCTCTGTGTTATTGTCTACTGGCATTTTTCAGCCACTCTGGAAGCAGGAAGGCGCGTGCCTGGGCAGGCAGCAGCCTCAGAGCTGCCAGGTATCCGAGCCAGGGGCTGGAAAAACACAACCAGCCAGGGAGTGGATCGATTATTTCTTTTAACCCCTGCACCTAGGTGCTTTCTCAGGAACAAGCCAAGGCGCTGAAATCTGGACCTGCCATGCCCGTGCCCAGCCCTGCTTTCTCAGGGCGGCGAGTGAGGCTGCTGGCAGCACCTGTGCATAAGATAAGGGCAGGAGACTGGGTAGGTTCCGGAGGAAAAATGATACCTGGCTTTGCTGAACACAACTCAGATGGGTTTTTGGTTTAAAAGGGTTGAAATCCAGGGCTGCTCTCCTCCCTGGCTGTGACATCGAATCTGTCCTTGAGAACCCACCAAGATCCCAGTGCACTCCCCAGCCATAAGCACCAAACTCTAGAGACTGACTTCTCTTGGCTACAGGGATTCTATGAAATTCATGCAGCTTTCCTATAAGCCCAGAGCATTGTGTTTTGTCCTTTTTTTCTTTTCCCCTGCAAGTGGGACAACCCTAGAAATCTTCTTTTAGGGAAAACAATGCCAATGACCCTTGGGAGGACATATGGTCCTTGTTAGAGGCAAGACACCCGAGATAAACATGGAAGCAAAAGGAAGAAAACAAACACTTCCCAAGAAATGGACAGATTGTACCAAGTGGTATGTTTCTAGTTTTGAGCTCAGAAGGGAGAGATGAGAGAGAAAAAAAAAAAAAGCCCAGCAATTTTCCTATTATTGCAAAAATAGCCCATCAGAGGCGACTGGCAGTTGAGAAGCCCAAAGCCCCAAATGGGTATTTAAGGCTCCATTAGCTGCCAGGAAAATAAGCTCCAGAAGATGCCAAAACCCCTTCCTGGAGCTGTGACATGAAACATCAGGCAGGAGTGGGAGGCTGGGAAAAGCCTTGGAGCAACCACCCTACAGGGTGCCTTCTGCTTGGAAAAGCTCTTCAGACTGCTCTGTAAGCTGCTTGGGTGGACCGGGCCTCACCTGCAATATTTTTAACCTGATTTTGGGGGATACCTGAGAGGGTTGAACGTCCCAGTGTTCTGTCCAGCCCTCAGGAAGCCAACAGGTTTGGTCCCACCATCGGATGTGTCCACATGCTTCAGTGCTCTGCTCCAGCAGGTCTGCAGGGCTGGGAGAGGATTTCAAGGAGGTCCTTGGAGGTGTGTTTTTCATGGAAGGGTGCTCTGGGAGTCAACTAAAACACCTTCCCCTGCCACAGCCATTGCTTTGCCCATGGGAATAGGGAGGGCTGAGGCGACTGCAGCTCCTCCCCACCATGCTGAAGGAGCTGCGTGACAGAAGAAAGCAGAGCGGGGAATGGGAGCAGCCCGTCGGAAATGGAGGTGCTGTTGCAAACCACAGCTCACCCCAGGCCCTGGAGTTTGCTCTGCACCATATTTCCTTTACGAAGTTCCTGTTACAAAAGCAAAGCTTTGAAAACTAACAGCCAAAAAGGAGCTCGTGGCAACAACCTGCTGTGCCCTGTGTGCTGCAGCTGATCAGCGCTGCAGCTTTTCACCAGGGTTTGAGGGTGGCCAGAGCACTTTGTGAGAACAGGTCATGGAGGAAGGGATGTGCCTGAGCTCTGCCAGGCCCCAAGATGAGCCAAGTCCCAGCTTGCAGGCCAAGGGCAAAGGCTTTGCTGTCAGCAAGGTGGGGAGAGGATAGAGGTAGTGGCTGGGGAAATGCAAATGCTGTGCAACAGCGAACGCTTCCTGTGCCACCTGCCTAGGCTGAAGCTCCAGCAGCAGGAGCTCTCCTGGAGCTGCTATTTGGGGCAGATGAGTGATGCTCAGCCAGGCTTGCAGTGGGAAAGTGGGTTCCCTCTGATATTCTCTCCACACCCCACTCATGACCAGACAGCAGGCTGCACTCCCATGGGGACCTTGACATACAGGAGAGGGGAGCAATGGGGACAAGGAGTGGGGCTGGCCTTGGGCAGGGTGTTCTCCATGGGCTCCAGGCTGCTCTGAGGCCATAGGAAGTCACTCACGTAGCCCAGGCTCAGCTCTCTCTCCCTGATAGCCCACCCTGCCCCAGGCTGGTGGCGATGGCACCAGGGCTCATGGCACCTCATGGCTGTGCCACGGGACTCTCAGCCCTCAGGGTACTTGGAGCAGCGCTGGGGCAGGCTGTGCCTCTCACCTTGCATTGGGACTCCCAGCCTAGTACTGGGACTCTCAGGCCAGACAGGAGTCGGCCATGCTTTGGGGCTCTCGAAGCCACACGGGGACCCCTAGCCCAGTACCAGGACTGGCTGTGCCACGGGGCTCTCGGACCAACAGTGGCACTTGCCATGTGTCCCCCGGGGCTCTCAGACAAGACCGGGACTGGCTATGCGAGGGACTCCAGTTCCAGTACTGGGGCTGGCTGTACCACGGGTCTTTTGGATCAGCACCATGATTCTCAGACCCAATCTCGACTCTCAGCCTGGACAGGGACTAGGAGCTCCCAGAGCTGACTGAGGCTCCTGGACTGGCACCAGGACTTGCCGTGCATCCCTCAGAACTCTCAGACCAGACGGGGACCGGCAATTGTGACCAGCCGTGTGAGGGGCTCCCAGCCCAGTACGGCACTGGCTGTATCACCGGGCTCACAGTCCAGCACCTGGGCCCTCGGACAGTCACCGGGGCTCCCAGACAGTGCCGCAGGGCGCTCAGCTCGATGCCGGGACTCTCGGTACGGCCGGAGGGTGAAGGTGGACCTCCCAGCGCGGCCCCGCTGCGAGCGCGGCGTCGGGGCTCCCGCAGCACCCCCGGAGCCGTGGCGGTGCGGGGGGAGCGGGGGGCGGCCGGTGCGGTTGTGGGGCACAGGACGGGCGCGGGGCGGGGGGGCGGCGCCGTCGGGACTCCCG
>WBNH01009135.1:0-11879 GCA_013401255.1 Urocolius indicus | reverse complement strand
GGGGGGGAGCGGTGCCGTCGGGGCGGCGGCCGTGGCGCAGTCGGTGGGAGGCGGCGGGATGAACGGGACGGGCCGGGGGCTGTGCGAGCGCGGCGGAGCGCTGCCGGCCGGGGCCCGCCCGCTGGTCAGCGGGCTCATGTTCTCCGCCGGCCTCCTGGGTAACCTCCTGGCTCTGGGGCTGCTGCTGCGCTGCCGCCGGGGGCCCCGCGCCCGACCCCCCTCCCTTTTCCACGTCCTGGTGCTGGCGCTGGTGGTCACCGACCTGCTGGGCACCTGCTCCGTCAGCCCCTTCGTCCTGGCCTCCTACCACCGCAACCGCACCCTCACGGCCCTGGCTCAAGGAGGGCACATCTGCCTCTACTTCGGCTTTGCCATGAGCTTCTTCGGCCTCGCCACCATGCTCATCCTCTTCGCCATGGCGCTGGACCGCTGCCTGGCCCTGGGGCGGCCGTACTTCTACGAGCGCTTCCTCAGCCCCCGCACGGGTCTGGTCGCCCTTCCCACCGTCTACACCTTCTCGGCAGCCTTCTGCTCCTTCCCGCTGCTGGGCTTCGGCCGCTACGTCCAGTACTGCCCCGGCACGTGGTGCTTCATCCAGATGCGCCTGGACTACCTCCAGCGCAACGGCGGCGGCGAAGCGTCCAGCTTGAACGTCACCTTCTCGCTTCTCTACGCCACCTTGCTCCTCTTCCTCATCCTGTCGGTGCTGCTGTGCAACCTGAGCGTCATCGCCAACCTGGCCCGCATGCACCGGCGCGGGCAGAGGACGCGCCGCCTGGCCACGCTCGAGCAGCCCCGGGTGGCTGCCGGCTGCTCCCGGCGCATGTTCTCCATGGCCGAGGAGATCGACCACCTCCTTCTCCTCTCCATCATGACCATCACCTTCGTCATCTGCTCCCTCCCGTTCACGGTGAGTGCGACCGCCTCTGCCCTGGGCTGGGTCCTTGTCCCCAGCAGCCCTGTTTCCCCCTTTTGCCTTTCTTTTGCCTTTCAAAGGCTCCCCCTCCCTCCGCTGCCCAAACCTCGAGGGCTCAAATCTCCTCCTGAAGCTTGGGAGATCCCAGTTCTGCCACAATGGATGTGCACATCCCTCGGGGAACTGGGGCAACCACTCCCCGTATCACCAGTGCCTGGAGGAGGATGACTTGGCAGGGGACTGGGGTGGCAGGAGCAGAGGTGCCTGCCCATCCCCTAGAAGCTCTGGGGATAGGTGTCCTCTGAACCACATGGCATCACCGTGGTTCCAGGGAGCCAGGCAGCCGTGGTGGAGGCCTGAGGGTTGGCAGAATAGACATCCTAAGGTGGGGATGAAAGAGATGGAGCTGGGCTGGAGACAGTGGGGGTCTGTGCTGGGTGGGCAATTAGCCCTGATTTCTGTGGCGAGGGGAAAAGATGGAGCAGGAGATAGGTTTAGATGGAGATCTCGCTCCACAGCAACACCTGGGTGTGGGCACAGCCGCTGGGAATGGAGACGGGGCACGTGGGCCACAGTGTCCCTCATCCCAAGGGTTGTGCCCACACCCCATGCCCATCCGTGCACAGAGCTGCCAGTGGAAATATGGCCCCGAAACACCTCACCCGAGGGAGGAAGGGCAGGGAACGTGTCCTTTTGCTCTGCCCCAGGCTCTCGCCACCAAAAGGCTACTTTTCACCCATCCAAGCTCTGTTACAACAGCAGGATCGTGGACACCAGAGCACCTCAAGCCCCCTGTGTCCCCTGCCCATGCGTGTGAGCCGTGGGAGGTTATTTTGTTCCTGTTAAAAGTGGACCCCACCAAGGTTGGGAGTGCAGCCAGGGCTAATTTTGTGCTCACAGAGTTAAATAGACGCTACCTTCCCTTCATGCTCCTTTTCCCAAAGGAAAAGAAAACAACCACAGGCTGTAGCCAAGCCAGACTGCCTGGGTTTGAAGAGCAGTAATGTCTCAGACGCTTGTGAGCATCCTGGGAGCCAGACTCAGCCTCCCAAGAGATGGGTCCACGCTTGAGAGGCTCTCCCCGTCTCCCAAGAAAGCTGGGATCTGTGGGATCCTGAGGGCCCCGTAGTAGCACACTCGGTGTTATTCAGAAGCAGAGCAGGCTTTTCCCATCGCTTAGCTCCCATCTGGGCTTGTGTTTGGGCTGTGTTTTGGCAGCATCTCAAACCGAGCTGCTGAGCGCCGCTGGTTGTGTGACACTTTCTCTTCTGGCTGGGGTTGCCCACAGCGGCCACTCTCTGCTGGTGAACCTAGTGAGCATCAGGCCACAGCACCACAAAATCCTCCCCCAAAAAAGGCCTGAGCTTGGGGCAGGCCTGGGAAGTGCTGCATGGCAGAGCCGCGGCTGCCTTGTGCCCCAGGATGTACCATCCCTGGGTGGTACCCCATGGATCCTGGCTGCAGAAGGGATGCTCACACCTCTCAAGCTCTGAGTTCCTGTCCCCGTCTGAGCACCCACTCTCCCACGCAGTGGGAGTGATGATTTGACCTGTATGAGTAAGAAGTGCTGAGTCACCCTTCCAGGAAGCCCTGTAAGCTGCTATGAGTCGGCAGGAGCTGGAGGAAGGACCAGAACAGTTCAGCATCCTGCATCCTCTCCATCTTGCACGTTTAGTTGTCCCATGTGGTTTTATACTGTGTTCAGTGTTGGGCCCCTCACTGCCAGAGGGATACTGAGGGGCTGGAGCGTGTCCAGAGCCGGGCAGCGGAGCTGGGGAAGGGGCTGGAGCACAAGTGTGCTGGGGAGCAGCTGAGGGAATGGGGGTGTTCAGCCTGGATACGAGGAGGCTGAGGGGAAACATGAGCACTCTCTGAACATGCTGAAGGGGAGATGTAGTGAAGTGGGGGGTCAATAATTTCTCTACAGTAATGAATGACTGGAGAAGAGGAAACAGCCTCAAGTTGCGCCGGGGGAGGTTTAGATTGGAGCTGAAGAAGAACTTTTTCCCTGAGAGGGTTGTCAGCCCCTGTGCCAGGCTGCCCAGGGAGGTGGGGGAGTCCCCATCCCTGGAGCTATTGCAGAGCCGTGGAGCTGAGGTGCTGAGGGCCATGGGTTAGTGGTGGGCTGGGCAGGGTGAGGGGAGGGCTTGGACTCATTGAACTTAAAGGGCTTTTCCAACCAAAATGATTCTGTGGTTCTATGATTCTACGATTCTAAGGTGAGACCCACTTTAAGCAGCCACTGCCTGGATGATGTTGGGGCTGAAGGGAGCCACACTGCCTGCTGAGCAGATCACAGGCCCAGCTTTCCTTAGCAAGAAGTTCATTTAAACCCAAGGGGGCTGCGAGTGTGCTGTGACAGCCCCAGTGTCACCAAGAAGCTGATCCTGGAGGCCCAGCCACAGCGTTATTTCTCCCTGTTGTTGTTTTACAGATCCGTGCCTATGTGAACAAGTTCAGCAGGGGAGAGGACAACCACGAGTGGGACCTCTTGGCCATGAGGTTTCTCTCTATTAATTCCATCGTTGACCCGTGGGTCTTTGCCATTCTGCGGCCGCCGGTGCTGCGGTTCATGCGCTCGGTGCTGTGCTGCCAGGTGACCCCTTCCAGCCAGGACAGACAGACTCCTTCCCTCACAAACACAAAGCTGGAGGCACGGCTGGACCCCTGTGTGCAGTAGATCCACTGGCCATTGCAGGAGCCATCTGCCAGGTGAAGCACAGCCCTGACAGATGCTAACGGAGCTCTGCCTCCTGGCCCAGCAAGAGACGTGCCTGCTGTGGGTGGCTCAGGTATGGGTGGCTCTTCCGAGTGTCACCACGTGTCTGGGAAACTCCTGGGAAGCCAGTGAGGTCTGTCACAGGGCAAAAAAAAAAAAAAATACAGAGGGACGAGATGGGAAGGGCTGCTAGGTACCTGGATACTGCTGTTGTCCTTAGATGGGGCTGCTCCCGTTCCATTGAGGGACACTGCAGGAGGACTGAGGGCTGAAGCACGGTGGGGCTTTGCTATTACACTACTGCTGGGGGTGGTCAGGGAGCAGAGCTTCTTGCTGGTGTGCCTCCCAACCCTGTCCCCACAGCCATTTTGGGCTATGGGGAGGGGTCTGGGTCCTGGAGATAGGGCCAGGCAGCCACTGTTGCTGCAAGCACTCGTCTCTGCCCCCAGGTCCCTGGGGCCCCCATGGGGTAGGAGAGGAAAGGAGCAGTGTATCCCCAAATATTCCCCTTTATTCTTTAGCCTGGTTGCCTGAGGAAGTGCATTTTATCTGGTATGTGTGCATGTGTCTGCCTGTCTGTCCCCTACCCTAGAGGCTTTAGGCAAGGGTAGGTGCCAGCCCAGCACGTCTGAGGGGCACTGGGGCAGAAAAAAAGCCAAAATTGTGGCAATTCCCTCACACTGGGATGGCAGCAGAGATGTGGGGCCCCTCCTGAGCACCTGTTCTGCCGTTTTCTTTGCCCTGTATTTTGTGCAGCAGCCAACAAGGGTAATAAAGAACCTGACCAGGGAACAAGAGGTTGTGGTCACAGCCACGTGCTTTTCCCAGGGTGGTGCTGATGATGGGTCTGGGGTTGGCACAGAGTAGGGCTCGTCCTCGATTGCCCTCCTACCAGCTTGGGACAAACCTGATCAGGGGCATCACTTCTCTAGAGGCTTTATATGGAAACAAACAAACAAGCAAAAAAAAAATCCCAAAACACAATATAAGCCAAAAAAACTGCCAAGTGCAGGAACATCCAAGTCATTCAATTCTGCCCCTTCAGCATGGCTGTTCTGGTTTGGGGGATGCCTGTTGCTCTCTGGGGCTTTGGGCTGGTCCCCACTGACCAGGGATGAGCTGAACTGGTCCTGAGGCCATTGTTAGGGGTTGCAGGGGGTGAGGGTTGTGGCTCCCACTCCGGCAGCATCTGAAACACAGTGTCCTGTGCTATTGTAAGTGGATTGTGTTGTTTTCCATTTGAGAGCTGCAGCTGTGCTCAGGAAACCCAAAGGTGCCGAGTTCTGGAGCTTTCCTGTGGTTCATTAGTTGAGGTGATGTAAAAAAAAAAGACTATTATTATTATTATTATTTAACTAATAAACAACTCTAAAAGGAGCCTGCTGAATCATGTGTGGGTTTGTGCTTAAGCTGCACCTCAGGGCAGAGCTGGCTCCTGGAGGAAACGTGTCTGGAGCATTTATGGGATGAAGCCTTGGGGATGGGGTGGAGGGCAGGCTGGGAGGGGAAACGTGTGCCCTACAGTTTCCTAAAAGGTGAACATAAACTGTGTTTTATAGACCTGTGTGATGCCATTTTTTGCCTTGCCTCTGCCACCTGGCCCTCAAGCTACAGAAACATCCCCACCTCTGAGCTCTTCCCTAAGACTCACCTATCCCGAAGCCAGGGAGAGGCAGGCAAAGTTCCTACCTGTTACCACAACACCAAAAAAGACCCATCAAACCCCTCAACTCCACCCTAAAAATTAAAAAAAGGCAGAATTTATGTCACTATTGTCAGGCAGCCAATATCCACAGGAAGTTTACTGGCCTCCCAAATGTGTGTGGGCAGATGTCAGGCATGGGCTGCTGTTGCTCAAGCCTTGCCGGCGGGTTTCTGGCAGCAACCTGGGGCTGGAGGGGAGAGGTTTGGGGAGGGGAAGAAAGAGGATGAAGAGATTTTAGGAAGAGGGTTACAAGATGTGTCCTGTAAGTGGAGCTGCAGCTGGGCTGCTCCCCACACTGTCACATCACTCGGGTGGTTAAATCGTGAACCCTGTTGCTGAGCCCCAGGTGCCCACATTTGGCACCTGCACACCTTCCCCAATGATTTCCCTGTCTGTGCACGTGGCAGCAGCAAAGGCATTGTCTGGGTTCAGGGCTCAGCACACCCTGACGTGCCTCAGCGGGTGCTTGGCTTCAAAAAGAGCCAAAAGGCTTTGGGAAGAGCCGTGGGGCTGTGTGCTTTATTTGTCTGGTTGGTCGTGACCTGGTTGCTCATGCTGGAATTTTGGGACTGGTTGCCTAATCCTCTGGTAAGCCAGAGGCTGCCTGGCAAGATAAAAGGGAGGGAAATGAAAAGGCTGTCAGGTTGGAAATGGCAGGGGGCCCACACCCTGCATCGAGCAGCCTGCTGAGGTGTGTGACAGGAGTGGGGATGGGGACAGAGGTGGGGACAACCCGAAAGCAGGATGCTCCTGGTGGCTCTCGCCCCGAGGATCTGCTCCCACCAGGCACCAGCTCGGCTGCTGACCACTAATTGCCAGCTGCTTGGGTTTGGTTTTTTTTTTTTTTAGCAGGTTTATGGCTCCTCATCAGGAAATGCAGGGCTGGGAGACAACCTCCCAGCATCAATCCTGCCGGGACCTGTGTTCTCACTGGGCAATGCTACGGCAGAGTCGCTCCCGTGTGAGCTGTGTCTGAACCAGGACAGCAATGCTGGCAAGCAGGGGCAGGGAAAGGGTTTGGCTGAAACTGAATGTAACAAATGGAAAGGGAAATTGGTTGTGAGCTCTGGAAAGACATGGTGCATGCAAGGAGAGACCCCTGTGCATGTTCCTGAGACTCTCCCATCCCTCTGTGGTGATGCACCCACAGATGCTGTGAGGGCCTTTCCTCATCTTCCTGCTGAGGGGGCAGGAACATCTCTCTGATGAGGAAAGGCTTCGGGACCTTGGGCTGTTCAGCCTGGAGAAGGCTCGGGGCGGGGGGGTAGGTCTCATCAACACTTAAAAGTATTTAAAAGGTATTTGTCAAGAGGATGGGATGGCACTTTTTTTTCTGTTGTCTCAAGGGACAGGACAAAGGGTAACGGGCACAAGCTGGAACACAGAAAGTTCCACTTAAGCACAAGGGAAAACCCCTTTGGTGTTGAGGTGAGGGAGCTCTGGCCCAGGCTGCCCAGGGAAGGTGTGGAGGCTCCTTCTCGGGAGGTTTCCAAACCCACCTGGACACGTTCCTGTGCCCTCTGATCGAAGGGAACCTGCTTTAGCAGGGGGTTGAGCGCTGAGAGTCCTTTCCAACCCCTGCCATTCTGGGTTTCTTGATTCTGGGAGTCACTGTGGTGCTCAGGGACTGCTCTACCTGCTGGTCCTCAGGCAGAGATGCAGTCTGAGCCCCCTGAGAGGGATGTGCTGGCAGGACTCAACCCCTCAGCTGCTGGCCATGGACTCCCCCCTCACCCCAGAAAACAAAAAAAGCACTCAACTCTCCCACTCCATTCAGATGAGAAAAGAGCCTCAATTAGAGCCCTGTGAGGGCAAAGGGGGCTGTGAATCTCTCTGCATCCTGAGCCATCAGCCTGCACAAAACACCACTTTTATTAGCGTCACGCAGCAACCAGTACGAAAGCCAAATTAATTTGACTGTCTTCAGCTCAACCGACATCTGCTTGGCTTAAATGCAAGATGCCAAAGTGTCATTTCGTTGTCTGTGTCAACCCTTAATGGCTTTTTCTTTCCACACCGGAAATCTGCCTGTGCCAGAAGCGCCTGGAAGGTCTTTACGTCTGTGTTTGCATCTGGAAATCAAACTGCTGACGAGGAGCGAGAGAGAAACCACCCCCTGGGGACAAGGGCTGAGCATCAGCTGCCCACCAGATCTCTCAAAGATGGAAGGGGACTTTCTGCAGCTGCTAGAGGGAATGAGGAGCTGCAGGACCAGGGGGATGGGGACCCTTCCCAGCGGAGTAGAGCAGCCCAGGGCTGCCTCTGAGTTGCTCCCTGCAGCAGTGGGGATGGCAGCCTCTGTCTTTCCTTACAATCATAATTGTTTTGATTGGAAAAGCCCTTTAAGCTCAATGAGTCCAAGCCCTCCCCTCACCCTGCCCAGCCCACCACTAACCCGTGGCCCTCAGCACCTCAGCTCCACGGCTCTGCAATAGCTCCAGGGATGGGGACTCCCCCACCTCCCTGGGCAGCCTGGCACAGGGGCTGACAACCCTCTCAGGGAAAAAGCTCTTCCTCAGCTCCAATCTAAACCTCCCCTGAGGCAACTTGAGCCCATTTCCTCTTGTCCTATCATTTATTACTTGGGAGCAGAGACCAACCCCCACTTCACCATAACCTCCTGTCAGGGAGTTGCAGAGAGTGCTCCTGTTTCCCCTCAGCCTCCTCTTCATTCAGGGCTGTCTCCCTTAAAAAGAAGAACATGAAAGGCCCAGGCAGTGGGGTCTGGTTTGTGTGGGCAATGATGGTGATGCAGTGCAGCATTCTGGGGTTGGTGAGTAGAGAAGAAAGGAGATCTTCCTTTAAAAGATGCGCAGATGAGGTGCTGAGGGCCATGGGTTAGTGATGAGCTTGGCAGTGTGAGGGGATGGGTTGGACTCCATGAGCTTAAAGGGCTTTTCCAACCAAATTGCTTCTGTGATTCTGTGATTTTTCTCTCCAGCTCCTTTTCTGGCTAGTTTGGGACATCTCCTGCAGATCTGTGTGCCATCAGCAAGGAGCCAGCCCTCATTTTTCATCCCTTTTAGCCTCCTGGCTGAGCACAAGTGCTTCATCCACAGCTCTGCCTGGACCCACAAGAACCCCCCCCAACCCCATTCCTGGGGTGAGCAGCCACAGGCAGCAGCCAGCCAGAGCCTGCAAAGTCGAGTGAGGAGATGTCACACTAAGTCTGACAGACATCCCTGAGGAGCACCTCTGGGGCTGTTTCTTGGCTCCTTGGGGAGGCTGGGAGGGAAGCAAAGCCCTGGGGAAAAGGGAGGAGGCAGGCAGGAGGCTGCTGCCTTTCCGAGCAGAGGCTGGGCAGGGAGCCCAACTCCCCGGGCTCCAGGAGGCCGTGTGGTGTGAGAGCTGTTAAAGCGAGTTAAACGAATTAGGCAAGGAAGTGACTGCAGGGAAGATGCCACAGCTGAGCTGCCAGTCCTGCTCTGCAGCCGTGCCAGGCCTTACCTCAGCATCAGATGGCAGAGCTGACGGCAATTCCCCACAGCTCCAGCATGAGGAAGAGAAGCATTTGGCTTAGCTGCCTCCTGCTTTGGGGGCTGGTTTGGGACCTCTGCATCCCCACAGATTAACTTGAAACCTTCCCAGTTCCTCTGGGTCCCTCAGATCACCCCACATCTCCCATTTTCCTGATCCCTTTTTGGTCATGGAGGACTAACACCAAGCACTGTCCTCCTACAGCATCTACAGAGGGGAGAGCTTGAAGTGCAGATCAGGCTGTACTTCACCTTATAGCCTGGTGAGCAAGGGTATCACCTTGTCAGGAAGGCTGCTGGGGTACCCCAGACATCCCCGGCTTAAAACCTGAGCCTGCTGCCCAACACCCAGGCCCAGCACAGGCAAATTACCCAGACCCTGAGTAGCTGGAGGTGCTCAAGCATCCTGTTTAACGGCGATATATTGATTTGGCCAATGAAAGACATCAGTGCCTCTCCTGACAAGCAAGGCTTGCAGCTGATTAAAGAAATGCACTTATCTCAAATGAGGAATGATGCTGAATGAGTTTGTTACTGCCCACTGCTTTGGGATTCTCCAGGGGACAGAAAATCCTACTTTTCTTGCCAGCTTTCAGCTTCTCTCCTGAGATGAATACCATTACTACAAGACTGATAATGCTGCCTCAGTAACATCAATCCTGCTGCTTTCTGCTGTTTCATTGCTGCCAGACTAGAAGAAGATAGAGGCCAATTCTGACACATGCCCCCAAGGTTTATAGCTGATGGAAGGTACCTGATGTTGCTTCATATGAGTTCCTTTTGTTGTTATTAGATATGGGTTTGACCTGTAACCCCTTCATGCTGAATTGTTCTGGCATCTTGTCCTGTGCATTATTGGACTGTTTGTTTGGGTGTTTCAGACACTCGTTACGGTCATTCTGCTTCCAGCCTCGTTTTGTCAGGACATGAGGTAGTGCCATTGCTGCACTGTTGGAGTGGGGGGGGTTGGTGCTAGGCTCATCACCTCCAGAATTTTGAACCTCTCAGAGCTTTGGATCTCTTGGGATCTCAGTTGAATTCAGATTCAAATCCAAAGAGGCTGTCTTTTTGCTAGTTGTGTGCATACAGCAGGCAGGGTAAGGAGAGAATTCCTCAGCACCTGGCTCTGGGAAGGTCTATAGTGTCTATAGTTAATAGACATCAGAGGAAGAAGCAGCAGATGGTCCTTATCCATTTTTTAATGACAAGAAAAGCTTTGGTCTGGATTCCAAAGCTCAGTAATTGTGGGAGAGAGAACTGCAGGAAACTGGGATTTCTGTTGGAATTACTTCCATTTTTTCCCAAATTGCTTTACTCTATCATAGTTATTTCCCTCTTAATTTTATGTGGGTTGTATGCAAGTGTGGTGAGGAAATAGTGATCACAGAATCACAGAATGTTAAGGGTTGGAAGGGACCTCAAAAGATCATCCAGTCCAACCCCCCCCTGCCAGAACAGGAACACCTAGAGTAGGTCACACAGGAACTCATCCAGGTGGGTCTGGAATGTCTCCAGAGAAAGAGACTCTACAACCCATCTGGGCAGCCTGTGCCAGTGCTCCCTCACCTCAACAGGGAAGAAGTTTTTCCTTGTGTTTCTTTGGAACCTCTGATGTTCCATCTTGTACACGTTGCCCCTTGTCCTGTGATTGGACATCACTGAGAACAGCCTGGCTCCTGACACCCACCTTTATGTATTTGTAAACATTAGTGAGATCACCCCTCAGTCTCTTCTTCTCCAGGCTGAAGAGCCCCAGCTCCCTCAGCCCTTCATCAGGAGGGAGATGCTCCACTCCATCATCCTGGTGGCCCTGCACTGAACTCTCCAGTAGTTCCCTGTCCTTGAACTGAGGGGCCCAGAACTGGACACACTATTCCAGATGTGGTCTCAGGAGGGCAGAGTAGAGGGGGAAGAGAACCTCTCTCCACCTACTATCCACAGCTCTTCTCATACACCCCAGGATGCCATTGGCCTTGTTGGCCACCATGTTATGGAAAAGCAGGTGGGTCTTATTTCTCTCCAGGAAGAAAAGCAAGGATCTTGTTTTTCCTGAAGTGTCTTGATTTTGAACGATTATAGTAAAAAGACTGACATTGTTCCACTGGGTGTAAGAACAAGTCTTGTGTGCAGCACAGTCTGTGTAAGCCTGGGGAAAAAGGCTGGGCTTCCTGGGGCTGGAGAGAGGGATCTAGGTAATGGGGCTGGTGTTCTTCATATTGAAGCTTGTTCTGAGCTTAGCTGTAACAGTCCAGAGTGGTATGAGGTGGTGCTTTAAAATCTCTTCAGAGCTGAGTAGCTTCTCTTCACCAAAGAGCTGTCATGGGTTTGATTAGGGATGTTGTCTCTAATGTGAGTTCTGCCTGTGTATGCACACATCAAAGTTTGTGTGGTCAGCAGAGTCATAAGCTGAGGAGAGTGATTTTTGTCGTCAGATGGATGGCACACAAGGGTGATGGCTGTGATGTGATCCTTAATGACAGTGACTCATCAGGTTGTCATGGACATCTCATGGCTTTGACTGTGAATCCTTCCCTCAAGCAGAGGTGAAGATGGAAGCAGATAATGGACAATGTTGAGTGAAATTGCAGCCAGAGGATGAATCTATGAGAGTCTTCTGTAAGGTCATTTGTTTTAATACTTAGTTGTGATTAACCTTTGGGTATGGTGCCTCTCCTTCTTAATAATGGCATCTTGTTTTCAAGACTTTCTCTGGTATCCCAAAAGCCCTGAAAATTACCTGCTCTGAAGAAGGGACAGTTGCTGTGTTTTCCATTTGCTGGGTTTTCAATTCACTGCCTGATTCAGGATGTCATGGCTAAGTGTGAAAAATGGGGATGATGGGGCTGGTAAGAATTCAACAGGACATTTGGCACAGTGGCACTCCTCTGGATTCAGAACGTAGGCCTGGAAGGGACTTGTTTGAAACCAGTGCTCTAGCATGGGTCATGCTGCTTTATGTGGGGTGAAGTAAAACTGGAAGCTTGGTTTAATTGCCCTCTGATGAGCAAGTTAAATACTGTGTTGTCAAAAGCCATTAGGGCTATAGTTAATAGACATCAGAGG
>WBNH01009134.1:26168-43523 GCA_013401255.1 Urocolius indicus | reverse complement strand
GGCTCATGGTTAGTTTAATATCATGAGGAACTCTCATTTATTTTCAAGTTAATGAGGGACTGTCTACTGTGGGGAAGGACCCCACAGCGTAGCAGTGGGAAGTGTCAGGAGACGTCCCCCTGAAAAGCAGCAGCAGCAAAGTCCATCTGTAATGAACAACCACAACCCTCATCCCCCATCCCCTGCGCTGCTACGGGGGAAGGAGGGTGGGTCCTGAAGGAGGGAGTGGTGGTAGGAAGTGTTTTAACATTCCATTTTATTTCTTTTTTCCCCGTTCTGATTGTTCATTAATACATCAAACCATTTTCTCCCCAAGTTGAATCTGTTTTGCCCATGATATTAATTTCTGAGTGATCTCCCTGTCCTTATCTCAACTAACTAACCTCTCATTATATTTCTCCTTCCCCTGTCCAGTTTAGGAGGGATAGTCATATTACAATGTGGTGGACACCTGGCACCCAGCCAGGGCTAAACCAACACAGAGTGTTATATAATAAGCAAAAAAAACCCTTTTCTAATAGAGGTTGTCTAAGAGTTGATCTTTTTCTATTACACATTTCTCTACATTTCTCACTGTGTTCTGGGAAATGCTTTACATTGAAATTATCATTTAAAGAATGTCCTTGCTTGTTTTTTCTCCTCATTTTTGAAGTTATAGAAATCCATAAAATGTGACGTGCACAGAGCTAATTTTGAGAATGACTAAAAGTGTACAAATTGTATACTTATATTCTTTTAGACTCACAAGCAAAATGATTAAAAAAAAATATTCTCTGTGAAATCATGTGGAAATAGGAGTTTATGTGCAAAGCATGTGATTTATATGCCCACAGATGTGCAAAAGCTATACACTTCCTTTTGGGACATTTATACTGGTCTCATTGAAATGGCTGCACCACTCATGTATTCATCTTCATGAAGACTTTAACCTTTCTATTTTTTATAATGTTCCTGGTCTATGTGAGAAATTAGAAAATTGCAGGTAAATATCCAATTGAGGGAAGAAAGAATATAGGTAAACTGGCAATACAACATATTCAGAATAATAAAATAGACTTTTGTTCAGGACATACTTAGGTTACTAAAAGCAAAAACTGCATAAACATGCCAAGGGAAGTATCACCTTTGTTTCTTCCTTTCCCTAAACATTTACTACAACTGCAAGATGCCAGACTAGATGAAATCTGATCCAAGATCATCTTTCTTAGGCCCTTATTAGTAGATGTAATCAGATAGTGTCACTGATTAAAAATATCCATCAAAGACATATTGAGAATCAACCAACATGCCTAAGACATAGGTTCAAATCCTTGGTGTATCTGAACTGCTACAATTTTCCTGCCGCCAGAATTGCTATATAGATTTGTATCTTGCCCTACAGAGCTGTTTAACTATGTCTATTTTACCATGCTATTCTGACAACATTTAATAAATAATCAACAAGTTGGGGTACTAACCTATTAGAATCAGTATAGAAGTAACCTTTAATTTTATGGTGGAAAATGTTTTCAATGCATAAGAAAGTCTGGAAATAAATTTGTAATTAAAAAATTACTCATCTAGTGATTTCTCATATTTGTAGGCATGTTTTTAAAGCTCATTTAGTAAGCTCTTGTAGCTACACATTATTATTTTATTCCATTATTACTTCATGCTTCTGCATTAATTTTACCTGTTTTGTTAAAAAAAATAATTCCCTGAAATCACGCAAGAAAATTGTCTGGAAATAATGAACTTCCCAAAAGCATTCTTTATAGAAATTTTGAGAAATCTATTTTCAAAGAGAATATTAATAGGTCTCTTAACCAAGAAAGAAACATACTAGAACAAAGAATGCTTATAGTTTGGGGGTTTTTTAAGTCTTTTGTAAAGTTATTTTCAGAATATACAGTGGCAAAGGATAATAAAGACCATGTTACAGGAAATATCTTTTCAGTTTGCGTTTGTAGACCACAAAGCACAATATGATCCCAGACAACAGATAAGAGCTTCTAGGACATGATAGAATGTATATGAAGAGCAGTATGATGCAGTTTATGTTAAAGCACATATTTTTTAATTAGATGTTTTTAAAATGTCTCTACAATTTCATAATTTGAAACTTTCTCTGTTGTTTCCTTGTTTGCAGGTGTAACTTGAAGATAAGTGTGGTGATTTGTCAAAATCTAATAACAGCAAATGGCTGTGCAAACAAGGCCATCTCTTGACAAAAATGACAGAAGCAATATGTGGACTGCTTGAGAGATAAGAGATTGTGGCTATTCTAAACATTTGCATGATGTTCTAATATGGCTGTCTACAATACAGATCAGCTTCCTTGGGTTTACAGGTGTACAATTTAGGATTTAACATATTTGACTAAGAACAATCAAAAACTCTTTATCTATAAAACTAGAGAAAAAATAACTGCCCAAATTACTAAGTTGACAATGTGTTACCACTTCCTAACCACAAGGGCACAAAAGAAAAAAAGACAGTCAGTCACTAAGACATACAGCAACTTTTGAAATACGCTGCATCCCAGCTTGATAGCTATTTAAAGAATTTCACATATACTGTGACACTTCCCATAACAAGGAAAGAATATGACAAGAGCGATGTTTCTCTTATTACTACCCATATCTTATGGAAAAAAAAGAAAAAAACATACAGAATGTCAGACTTGACCTTACAGCACTGAAAAAAAAATACCACCTCTTTGAAAATGCTGACATAATTTATAGAAGGGCTGTGCCCCCTCCAGTATTGGCTAGTAGTGATACTTGGTATTTTTTTTAGCCCAACAAAGGACAAAATGGTGTTACAGGTGAAATGCCCATATGCAGAGGCTGTGTGCAGATGCTGCTGAAATACCTTTCTATACTCTGGGCTCTATACTTCACTTTGAAATTACGGTTATCAACATCTGTGAGACTGAAATATGCATCTTTTTAACTGGAGCTCGACTGATACATGACACAGTAGCAACCAGTTCTTCTGAAATTCTAATTCCAGTATCATCTTGCAAGGATGATCTCAGAGGAGAAGTAATAAAAATAGGGAAGAAAATGAACACAGGAAATAAAGGAAAATAGAGAGAACTGTCCTCGTAAAAGTAGAATATTTAAAGCAGTAATTCACCTGAAGGAAAGTAACTAACTCGTTGTCAGTGAACAATTTTCTTTCATTGATCTCTTGGTTAAATACTGAAGATGTTTGCCTGCAGCATTCAGTGAATGAGAACAAATTCCTTACTCACCCTACTTTTTGTGCCCATGCTTGTAAATCAACATGTGTCACAAGAGGAAAACTGGCAAGATTTGAAGGATGTTCTACCACTGTTAGATATGTGTCCTAATTGCCCATGTCATTAATTCTTTTCTGATCTGCTCTTTATTTCATTTGTAAAACAAAATTAAATACTGTCAAATACATGTATCAAAAGTGGAATATGGGCTTCATGTGATTTAACACCTCACAATAGTGTCACAAGTATCTCAAATTCAACTAATATTTTTTCTAGCTGTATTCTGTAAAGTACTGTCTGTGGGTTGAGAATTTTTTTGTGTAGTTATATGGTCATGTAACATTCACATGCATATGTTAGATGTGCAGCACAATTTACAGCTTGTTAAACTCCAGTGTTCTGTCTTGATTGATTTTTTCTAAGAAAAACATTATCTTCTTATATACGATATAATTAAAAACAGATTGATCTTATTACATTTTTCACTATAAATATCTCATAAAATTTAGCTTCTTTTTCTCTTCATCAAATTACACTAGAAGTTCATTTAGCTCAACATCCTCTTCAACAGTTGCCAAAAGTGAATGCTTGAGAAGCAGCAGAACAAAATCAATATATTTGAAAAGGAACCTCACAGTTTCTGATCATTTTGGTTCATGGACCTGCTAAGACAGAGACCATTAATTGATATTTAGCAATCTCAAGGGTTAACTGGATCATTTTAATTCCACGTGGCTCTTCACCTCTTTATACTTTTTAGCAAAGAGCTCTACTGCTTGGCTGTAAACTAATCCCCTCCCCAGCCCACTCCTGTTAGCTTGAGCCTGCCTTCTCCTTTCTTCACATGATGTCCCTTACCTTTCCTAAAAACTAAGGTTCTGGTAAGATGTTCTTCATTATTTCCTAGGTAGTTTTGATGAATAATTTAATGATTTTTTTTTTCAATTATTTGTCAACACGATTAAAATTACTAATACATCCATGGCACCATTTTTTTAATGTCTATTTCTGCTCTGAAGAAGGCCTACAGCTCACAGTTATTTGGCATGAAGGTTTCACATTCCTAGCTCTGCCAGTGGTACTGATTTTCAATATCTGCCATTTATATACGTAAAAAAGCAGAGGAGGATATGTTTCCAAAAGTCAACACCAGAAACAATCTAGAATTTAAAAGCCGAGCTGGACTTCTGCCTTCTCAGCCATCATGCTGCCTGGTTTTGCTTGCCAATTTGTATTTCAATCAAGTCTGAGGAATTCATGCCTGCATTAAAGAATGCCAAATAAGTAATGTGTTTCAAGTCTTACTGACGTCAATGTAAAAATTGTACAAAAGAATTTAAAACTGTAATGGACTAAGGTTACTTCAGAGATATTCAATCCATTGTGCTTAATTTCATTGGAAGCTCTTGCAACAGAAAGCAAGTTTCCCCTTAGGAAACTGAGAGGTCTTGACTTAGATATATGCGTTCTATCAACACTTACCTCTGAAAAGTATAGTATCTTACAAATTAAAGTTCCCTTTGTTTCAGAAACTTCAGTCTTCTACTTGCCTTCCTTACTTCCCTCAGGATTTTGAACACCACTACAGAGAAGGCTGATACGGATGATCACCTTGTAATGTGATAAATAGGCCAAGACTAAATCCTGTACTGGTTTACATTGTCCAATAAATAATATAGATTCTTTCAGGCAAACAAATGTTCTCCCCAAATGAATAGAGCTCAGGATCTTTATTTCTTTTATTGATGCTAAGAATTTCTATTTGTTTGACTTAAATGTCCATTAAAAAAGCTGCAGTAATTTATTACATTAGTGGAAAATCACACCAGATTGAGGTAGTTATGTATGCCAATAGAATGAAAACTTTATTTATGTTATACTTTAAATTAAAATGAAAATAAACTATTTGCCAAGAGTGTCTAATATGTTATGACTTTTTATAGCAAAAAGAATGACATTTTAACTACCTTTCTCTCTACCATCTCTCCACTCTTACAGCTCACTTCATCACTGTCAGGCCACAGCTAGCAGTCCTGTGAGTTCCTTAAGAGGAAAGAGGTAGTTCTGATTAAATTATGCAAACAATTGTATACCTAAAAGTATGAGCAATTTTGCTTCTAACACAACACAAAGTTTCAAAATACTCATAGTTCATAATTTACTGTTATTTTAGATTCAGAAAAACTGTTTCATCAAAGGACAGCTGAAGTACAAAATCTCATCTTAGTTTATTGTCTCTATCTGTAATCTGCAGGTAAATAGAAGGGATCTGTGCCTGGGGAGCAGAGGGTTTATGGATGAGGCACTAAAGAATGTATTTAACAATGCAGCCAATATCATCTTGCCAGAGAAAGTGCTCTGGAATTATTCCTTTTCAGACAAAATTAATGACTTTGTTCAAGCATACTCAGCCTAACAATTAATCAGTGGAGGGTCTATGAAAGACTGTCAAAGGAAATGGTGGAGGTGAGACACTGTAGGGATTTACCATACTCTTTATTTCTAGAAAGCAGCAGGTGAGTGTACTGATAATATTCCTGCTGGCTCAAAGACAGAAGTACATACAGTTCTGAATGTTTTCTGCTGCTATCAACAAAAAGTAGAGTATATTCATCAATAGAGCTGTTTTTTCAGTTGCTACAAAGTTATAACAGCTGATGTGTGATAGTATAACGGAAATTTTTATTTAATGGGACCGTTTTAGTATGACTGTATTTTAGTTATTCCCATATGGCTCACATGAGGAATTATTTTTCATATCATTGTCACAAGGAAGATATGTAGAATAGTAACACCAGAGTGGCAAACGAGTAAAATAGATAATCATGCAAGTACTTCAGAACTATGCTAGAGAGTTCATTGACACTGGATGCAGTGAAAGCAAGATCTCAATACCTGAAAGAATAAATTTCCATTTAACTTTTCCATCTGTTTTTTGTGCACTGCCTGGGTTAACTGAAGACTAACTTGCCTCCTGACTTCATTGTGATCTGGATCAGACTCTTCCTTCTTTGTGTATATTTAAATACACAAAATGTCCTTTGTAGTCTGACAGAGTAATGGGAATTACTGTAATTTAAAAAATGAGCTTCTTGTTCAGTGCATCTGTGAGCATCAACTGAATCTGGAAATAGCAAGTAACTTGTACAAGTTCAAAAGACTCTTGATGAACACCAAAGCTCCAAACAGTTCTCCACTAAGCACTTCCATCTCCAGTGTGTTTGCTTAGAAATGGAGGCAATTTCAACACAGCAAAGATTTATATCAGTGTCAACTTAACCTGATCAAGTCTAGGTTGCCACAACCAACATGTTCCTCCACAACAGGATGTGGCATTCACCATATCATTTCTGAAAGAATTTCTTTCCATTTGGAAAAGCTCAATTATTGCCTTTTGGCTGTATTAAAAGAGATGAGCTTTATCCTAAATTAGCTTCCTTTTAATAACCTTATAGAGGCTTTTACAGGATTAAGGCCCTAAAAAACAAACAGCAGATGTTGCTTTACAAAGTCAGTTTGCACGCATACCACACTTTCACCTGACAGTCAAAAAATACAGCTCTTTATAGCAACATTCTACATTAAAAATGATAGAATCTATCAAGATACTCCCAAGATGAGTGTTTTGCATAATAAATATATGAGTAAAGGCCATCACTGATTAGATTTAGGTCTCACAAGACTGCTCTATCACTTCAGAAGACTTGAGGTACATCGGTGAAGCTAAAGAACTTTTAAATCATGACTAATTATTTTTCCTGCTTCATTTAGTCTATTTGTTTGTTTGTTAACAAAAGGCTCTTTTGCAACAATTATGCCAATATTTTTTTCATTAGCAAACAGCATAACTTTTTTTTCTTCTTTTTAATGTCAGTAGACTCAGTGGACCTACGTTTCAGACAATATCCCATCACACACAACATTTGGATAGTATTGCAATCAGACACATATTCACCTGGAGAAGATGAATATACATATGGACAGACATATAGAATGGAGAAGTACTACAATATCAAGTTTAAAGTATTTTCAGCTCGGAAAAAAAGTGATAGATTTCCAATCAAACTGAACAGATTAAGTACTAGCTTTGATATGATGATGTGTACTAACTGTTCTGTGGTTCAGTCCCACAGATAAAAAAGGAAGCCAAGGTGACAACAGCAGTGCTGTGCTTAGAACCACAACTAAGCAAAAATTAAAGAAAAACCACAAATAGGTAATAGGGGAGGTACCACAAACAACAGTAAACCAGGGCCTCATTACCTAGAGAGTAATGATCATGACAAAAAGCAGTAAGGATTCTTTAGAGAACAGGTACTGGCAAAAGCTAAATATCCACACATCAATATAGATGTACACTTGGGTATTCTTTGATTTAGTCATAGTCATGGAAATGTATATCTGGATGGTATAATTTCTTGACTTTTGGTGTAGAGCACGTGTCTTGAGTCCAGATAATAGAGACAATGTTTAATTAATTCCTGTCTGCATGCTACATGTACTTCTGAAAGTAGATAATTCTCAATATTTAACATCAACATTTTATGAACATTAAATATTAAACTTATATGGCCATAAGGCCCCTCAGGTGAAAAGAAACATTAGTCAAATTTTTAAAAGTAGTTTCTTATTTAAGTAATTTAGATAGCAAGTTTAGGAGTAATGTAGGTGAAAGGCAAAAAGTAGCCGATAGCACAGCACCTTCCACTTTACTATATGCCCCTCTTTCTTTTTTTCTCACATGCAATTCTCATTCCCCCGTCCTTGCTTATTGGAAGTGAATTGAAAACAGAGAAACAGGTCATATCATGAAGTCAGACAGTAAGAATAGTTTTGATGGACACACTGGGATGAAGCAGAATAAAGGCAATTTAATAAGGAGCAATTCAATTCTCACTTTCATGTAACCTTTCTAGTAACTTTTGTTACTGAAATCTAGTCACAAGGAAAAAGCATGTATCACTTTCCACACTTGAGGAGAAGATGAGTGAACTAAGAAGATTCACATAGTAAAAACCTGCTGCATTCCTTGGAAAAGCCAGAAGAAAATATCATCAGCTGAACTGGATGCAGAGAAAAATATGAGGACTGAGATTCATGATGAAAAAGAGGAATATATATGTTCTTTGCTATAAATTGAGAGTAATTTAAAAATAATTTAATCCTTCACTAATTGTCTCTGTTATCCTTAAATAAAAAGTAATAATAAACTAAACTTCCTGTTGTATGCAATTTAAATAAAAAGTAATAATAAACTAAACTTCCTGTTGTATGCAATTTTTACTGGTTACTACTTCTGAAGAGAAGGTACTCAGAATGTTTAACACTTCTTATACCATGGATAAAATTAATCAGAATACAGTAAGCTCTACGTAATAAAAAAAAAAAAAAGTCTTTGGCCTTGAAATAGCCTGATCTATGGCTGCCAGAGGCAAAAGTGGCTCTTGGCACTGATTTCAAGATTTTTTTTTTTTTTTAATATGTCACTCAGGATAAGTTGTTTAAAGAATGATTGCTCTGTCTACTTTGGTCGCATTTAAATGCCAGATTGGGGCTGTCAAATGTGAGTGGATTTATCAATAAGGCAAAAATGACACAGAGGAAATGAAAAAGCTGCAAAATAAATTATTTGGGAAGTTAATTATAAATAATATAATCTCTATATGCAAATATTAAATGTGTTTAATTAAATCACTGCAGATTTTAAAAGTTCTTTCTGGCTTCTTTGACATGTCATCCCATCAGACTGTTTCTTGGGGTTATAATTATTTAGTTAAATGATTAAATTAATGCTGTTATACATATTAGCTGCTCTAAGCTTTAAGCATATGAAACTGTTTTGTCAATATTCTAACCAGGGACTGATCTAATTGTGAAAGGTTATATTAGAGAAGAAGAAAAAAGTCATTAGCTAGGAAAGCAGTATCATATCGTTATTCTCACTAGCATTTTGAAGGTCATTTGTAATTTACACATATAATACTATTCAGTCTCTCAGACCTGTTTAGAAGTTTCTCTTTCACTGCTTTAGAAGCCTCAAAATGATGGCTCAAAGTCATCGTTCAGAGAAGAATAATGCAGATTAACTTTTACTTATCCATTTTTAGCATGGATGAATAATCCAGTGTTGTCACTTGGAAGAATTAATGACAATTATAGCCATGTATTTTAGACACTATTAGCATCACTTCCTGTCTTCCTAATTCAGCTCACATTTTGTAACAGATTAGGTAAAATAAGGTATAAATCTCTTAACAATTTACAAGTTCCAATGCCTCTTCATTTCAATGGACAAATAGCATCAACCCAGAGATCTACAGCATCCACAGACTATTCACCATCACAGGGTGAGCTACTAATGTAGCACTGCACAGCTGAAAAGGCAAGACCTCACGTAGCTCTGCAAGCTCCCTGCTTTGCTCCCTAGGGGCAGTTGTTCACTTTTGTGACATACAAGATAATCACCTCCAGGAGAGACCTACTTATGACTTATGCATTCACAGCATGAGCCTAAACCTCAATGCAGTCTTAACTTTCAGGTTCGTATTTTGATAGTCCAAAACTGACACATAATAATGTGTTGCTCTTTAATGGCCTGTCATTATTAATGCACGTGGCTCACTACTGTAATTCCTTGGGCTCCTGGGTTCACTCAAGCATGGATTTGCAGATTATTCCAGCCAAAGCATCCCCCCGTTAGTACTTCTCAGTTTTTGACAATATGCCTAGATAGTTGTACTCAAGATAGCACATAGTTAAGCTCTTGCATTTTGTTACTCGCTAAAAATAGAAAAGAAACTTTTAATAAATAACGTACTTTCTCCTTTTCTCCTCTGTTTTTTTCATATCAATGTCTAACATAGCTACTTTTCTTGAGATCTTTTGCATCTTTCAGGTCACTACAAGTAAGATTCCACCAGCACCAAAAAGACAGAGTAAGATACATATGAAAAACAACATAAATTGTTAATCCTAGATGCCTCTGCATACTCAAAACTATGCTTCTATGGTTGCTGGCACAAAAAAAGTTTCAAAGATAAACTTCTTTTCAATACCTCTTACAGTTTTCCAGAACAATCATCAAGCAAACAGTTTCCATGATGATTCTGGTATTGAGGATTTCTTTCCCCATCAGTTGTCTTTAAGAGAACGATTGACAAATCATCCAAAAACTTATTTTTTGAGAGGAATAATTAAACCTCTATGCTTCAAATACCTTTAAATGCATGAAATTTGTATGAACCTTAAAAACTCTTAAAGGTTATTTAATCAGGAGTATACTTTGCTCAATTTAAACAAAACAAAACAAAAACAAACCCAACAACTTGAGTTTTCATATCAGAAAATTTCATATCTATTTTCATATTTTATCTCCAGAGTATATTCTTTGGTGAGGGCAAAAGATCTCTTGCCTCTCAGCTAATACTGTATTTTAATTAGCTTTTAAATGATCCCGAAAAAGCTATATCTAATGTAAATTAAAATCCAGACCAGGTATAATATGCAATATGAACACAGCAAAATTCTACTTTTTGATAGTTATCATTCTTGCAAAAGGCCTTCAAGTAAACCACATGTATATTAAGACCATGTAACATGCATAATAGAGACCCATATATAGTAAGACTGTCTCATTAGCCATCAGAAATGTAACTGCATCAGCAGAGACAGGCTCACAGAGCAAGCAAGGTGACAATAGAGCTGACAGCAACCCCAGATGCAGAGTGAACTCCCCACTACCTTACTTACTCTGGGGAGCATCACAAGGTGAAGATCTGGCCATTGCTCAGAGACACTAGACCAGCACTCTGGGACGATCATATTTCATTAGAAGACCTTTCCTTTATGACAACAGCAATGTCATCATAATGAAAATTAAATATAGTGTCTTATCTTTTAGCCTGTGAGTAAAGACAACTGCAATTAGTATCTACGTATAGATTTTTCCATAAGCAAATACATCTAATCTGTAAGAGTGTGATTCTTTTTTCTTGGGTTTTTTGGTGGGTGTTTTGTTTTTTTTTTTGTTCTTCATATCACTAAAAAATGCAGGATTTTTCTGAAATAAAAAAATCTGCCACAGGGAAACTACTTCATTACTTTAGTGTCCCCTATGTCCAAGTAAATATGTTAAATTAAGAAAAATAAATTATGCAAGAGTTGCTGCTGAGAAAAAAAACTTATCACATCTGCCAACAACGTAAGTTACATTACAAGCTCTCCTTGTCTGTTTGAAGACATTAAGAAAAAAAACTCTGGAGTTTTTTACCTTTGCATTAAAGCACCTACGTTCTAAGGCAAACATAGCCAAAGCAGTATGCAAAGAGAGCATCACAATTCAGAGAGCTCCTTTAGTGTGTCTCACTCCCGGCTTCAGTGACCATGTTTTTTGATTTATTTGTTCATTAGTTGCTATGTTATTTCACTCCATCAAACATTAGCTCTAATTTTTTTCTGTGGTTTATACTTTCTGACACATATTCCATATTTCCCACTTGCTCACAGAGCTAGGGTAACAGATGAGGTGGAGATAGAAAAGCTTTTATGCAAATCTTTAAATCTAAGGCTTTCTAGAATATTGTAAAGCAAGAGGCTCTGGCACTGGATCAGGTATTTTTTAATTTCTTCTCCATAGTATAGAGTTACCTAGCAATCAAGTGTCTTTTACTACTAGATGAGAATAGTGAGAAATATCCTCAGCCACCATTCCTTACATTCTTTTCCAGTATGCTTTCATCCTGATCATTTAAGTCCTCCTTTCTCTAAAGACTGCCTCTATTCCAAATGAAAGAAATACCTCTCCATATACCTCTTTCGCTACCAGTTATTTTTACGTTAGCATTTCCTCCAAGGATCATTTTCTGCACATGGCTTGCTCAACCTTAAAATTGCCATCATAAAGCTCAAAACTACATCAGATAATTAGAAACCATCATTTGTGCTCTGTGTGTGCACAGGACCTGAAGAAAGAGATTGAGCCCCAAAAAAACTCAGCAACTGTCATCTAAACAAAACATAGCATCATCGCTTTAGGATTCATGTAATAACTGGCATTTCTCTTTGAACCTGAATTGAGATGGGAAGTTTTTGTTTCTCTATTGGTTTCCTTTTTAAACATTCGATGAGTAAAGGGACTTTCTGACTATGCAGGACATGTCACGTAATATTTTTTTGACATTACTAGTTGATCTACACTGCCTACAAGAAAACATTTAGGAGAAGAGCTTGCTCTCACTAAAAAGTTAAATGAATTGACAGGAGAGAGCAGTCCAGATCCTCAGTGCTGATCATTTTTATGAGTGAGGAAAAGATCACTACAACAGGGACAGTGATTTTTGTCCTCGTTTGAAAATAAATGAGATCATCAACACATAACCAATTTACAATTAGCCTTCAACTATTATCAGATCCCGTATCAAAAATGAAACACAAAATAAAAGGCTTTTTCTCCCATCTGCAGTCCGCAGAGCTGTCCACTCTTCTTCTAATGAACTTCTTTCTTAGCTGTACTGTACACGGCACATTACAAGCTGGAATTTATATCATTATAATCCTTTCAAAAATAATCTATTTAATACATTTTCCTCTCTTCAATTTACACAAAGATGTAACAAATGGTGTTTATGAAGAATAGATGGAACTGGAAGAAACTATTTTTAAATTTAGAATGTAATTGCAGAAGGCAAATTATATAATTTTAATTTCCGCTATCATCTGTCTTGAAGATTTATCTTATCTAGCAGTTATTTTATTCATAATGCAAACCTTTGATGACTTTTTTTGTTATGCTATTCTGGGTCATGGATAATGCACACTACACTGGATTAAATTTGTATGGAAAATAGGCCATGCCAGCTTATGTCTGAAATTAGATACAGCTAACTTAATTATGCTGACATCTATGAGAAAGGAAGCAAGAAAGAAAGAAAGAAAGAAAGAAAGAAAGAAAGAAAGAAAGAAAGAAAGATTAACTTTCCAATCTCATAAAATGATTCACTCGATATTCTATCTGTTGAAAGTAAGAAATCTACAGGAGCTTAAAGAGCAATTTATTAGAAATCAGAACAGGACACCTGGGGTACCCACTTTCTGATGATTAAAACTGGTTATATTGAGTATTTAATAATGGTGTAAATGTAAAGTTGGGAGTGTTTAATGTGGTTCAAAAACATGCTTTTTTAAAGCTGGAAAATTCAGGCTCCATGTATACAAACTTCAAGTTACGGAAACAGCTTAAAACATTAAATATTTCAATCTTAAAAAAAAAGAAAATAAAAAAAAGGAAAAGAAAGAAGAGCATGGAGTAGATAAGCATAGGTTCCCAATTACGAGGCTATTCCAGTAAAACAGATTTGCTGAAAGATAAAATAAAGGATGTGCATACAGGAGGGAAAAGAATTCTTCTTTTAATTACTGTGGGTAAAGCAAAGCGATCACCACTATTTGCACTTCAAAAGCATGACATTTTCATAAAATTGGAAGGCCTATAGATTGTGTAATATTGAGATTATTATTTGCAGAAAAATATATCAAAAGAGTCAAGTCTCTAAACTTAATATGATTTTTGCTTGTTAGTTCAAGTTGTGTGGTGGACTCTTAAAGCTGGAATGCTAGGCATACTTTCTGGAAGACATATTTTGACACATTTGTTCCCCCACTTTTTTTTTTTCTCTTTTTAATATATGCTTTCAGGTTTAATTCCATCAACACATTTGTAGCAATTGGGAAGTACAATTACAAATACGTTAAAAACAATAATTTGGGAGGAAAAAAACAACATAATCCCTTCTTTCTCCCTCTCCATGGTTTAGGTAGAGAGAAGAATAATACAGAAAACTGAAAGCAAGACCTGCAGGACGTACGCACCAGGACCACAGCCTCTGGTCACTTCAGGGCTTTAGTGTTTTTCCACAGGTCTTCTGCTCCTGCGGATTTTCCTTACCATTGCAGTGCCAGAAAAAGTCTTTCAGTGCAGTTTGTAATAAAGATGAGTATTGATTCAAGTGAGAGGAGAAGGAAGAATAAAGAAAAAATTATGTATTACATAAGACATTGGCACCATCTTTCTCTCCCCTCTCATGGATGAATAAATCTGAAATTCTGTGATTGAAGCAATACCAATGAGTTCAAGAAACTCAATTTTTCCTCTAATAGTTCATAAAACGACAATAAAGCCTCTGATAAGTACATGAAGAATTTAATCAGATGCACTATTGAATGGCATGTATCAATTTTAGGTCATAATAAGACACAGTAGACTCTTTATGGTACTGCCACATGTAACACATCTTCATGTATGTTAAGCAAGAATCACAAGGTGCATAAAAGCATGCATCACATCCAAGCAGGGTTAAATGCTTCATGCCACCACATTGCCACTGCAGTTTTCTACAGAAAAACTCAAAGCCATTGACTCTGCCAGATGATGCTGATTTTTGAGTAAGAGAATGTCATTGACTGTGCCAGATACTGCTGATTTTTGAGAATGCCATCTTGCTCAGCATAAAGGCATAAATGACTTGAAATTACCAGTTCATTCTAGAAAACCACCTGCAAATAAACTTTACTGTATGTTAGTTATTGCCCACAAAACTCAAAACAGTGTTCTTCACAGTTACAGAAAAACAAGGTAAAATCACTCAAACAAAAGTATTACATAATTTTTTATTATTATTAAAGAGAGCTATATATCATATATGAAACACAGATGGGTGACAGTCACAAGGACTCAATAATGCTTCTGTTCAGCAGCACTGTAACCCAGAGTAAATAAGAGTAAATAGGTTTATGAACACCTCAAATAGTCAGTGTGGAGTTTACCTGCTTGGAAAACATGACCTTGTCCCCTTTTTTTATTATGTCTCAAGACAAGGAGCTATTACTTGGTTTTTTTCCCTTTTTTTTTTTTAAAGATTACTTTAAAAATTGAACACCAACTATCAAGAAAAAAATGTCAAAAAAAAATACATGTCACTTGAGTGGAAAAAAGTAAAAAAAGCACTTCCCAGCTTGGTACACGGGGACTGGCAGAGCTTCAGAGAGGGCATTCAGAATTTTCATTCTCCACCTGGTAGGTCCTTAGTACAACAGGACTCTTTCCACTTAGTTTGGATGTGACTGAAGGAGTGCTTTCAGTGCTCATTATTTTGCTACTCTCAACACACAGGTCAAAAAAGCCTGCTACGATGACAGTTGATGAGGCTATTCACTAACCCAATGGAAGTCTTTCCATTGATTTCTAATGAAGACGGATTGACTCATTAGCCTTTCCAGCTTTCGACAGTCACCTGCAAAGTGGCAGCTGTTACACTGACCGTGTAGATATAAAACACGTTAGTACTTTTGTTTAAACGAGAAATGTTAAAATGCACTGACAGCACTGAGTTTACATGTTGAACAACTGATCAGTATCTCTTCAACAATGTGTTTACTTATTGTCTTTACTTAGAATGAAAACAAAAATGAAAATTAATTTTCTTCATGAGCAGAGAAAGTTGCCTATGGACAAAGGTCAATTCACAGGCTTGCTGGGAAGAACAAAGAGGATATTTTTCTGCTTTTGTGTTAATGACTCTTTGCTACTTTGTTTCTCTCTGTGGCATAGTATTCTAGTAGGCCTCATGGTCAGACCATGCTATTGACATTTTTCTCATTGCTGGAACATGTCTGTTCACTAGGGCAGGCTAATGGACCTCTAAATTGATCATTTGGCCAGCAGAGTGGAACCCAGAGCAGTATGGGTGAAGAGCACTTGGGTGAAACCTACTGCAGTGAAGAACATCAAGTCACTGTTGCTATCAGCACAGCACCTGCAACAGCACTCATTCTGTATTGAGAGAAGGTGAAAAATATTGAAAGATGTGTCCATTATTGCCCAGAATAGACACTGTCACTCTGATGCCACTTGACATAGCTACCCTTAATGTTTAGATACACTGAATGACTGAACATGGGGAATGGTCCCCTAGAGTGGCCAATCCTGGAATGAGAGTCCATCACTCTTTTCATGAAGTCTGCCATTGGAAGAATTTAAGATAGACAGAACACTCATCCTCTGGACTACCATCACTCTCCTAATCACTGGGACTCACAGCAAAAGCTGAAGTTGATTTTCTCTCTACATGTGCAGTCAGGAAAAGGAAGTCATGGCTGTTCTGAATCAGATGTTTTTGACACAAGGCAGTATAGGCAGTATGAGTTGAAGGGGTATTCATTAGCTCTTCAACTCACAGTATCTAACAGTAACAAAGCAGAAGCTCACAAGTGTATTTTTGGATAAGAAACAGAGGTACCTGACAGTCAGTTGACGCCCAGAGTTGGGCACAGACGTATCAAATACAAAGTGCACATTTCTAAAATGGTAACTCTGGCAGACATCTCACACAGTTTGACCAGTTTCTCCCTGAGGCAGAGCACATATCACCAAGGTACCACTCTTCCTTCCCACATAACCCTGAAAGCAGCAAGCCCAGGCAGTAGAATCAGCTTTTCTTGGGATGACAGAGCACTGTCTCACAAAAATCTCTACTGCAACCACCCCATTCACACACCCCACACTGCCCCCAGACTGCAGCCATAGCATGAACCTCTAAGCTGCCTTGACACCCTGAGGCTTTGAATTTGTAATTTATTTAGTATAAAAAGGCAGTTTTAAACTACCACAGTAGCCTCATGTAGTTTTGCCAGGCCAGTGGTATTGTCCCAGCTTCCAATCATTTCTACTGCTCTTCTCTTCTCAGCTATCTCACATCTGTCAATCTGTCCCTCTTTTTTTGCTGAGGGCAAAACAGGATACCATCCCCATGTAGCTAAAACCTTTCCTACACATAGCCCTCCAAAATGTTCACATGATACTATTGTTTCTTGCTCACTTGTGATTCATGTCAACTCCTAGTCCATTCTCAAGATAGCTGCCAATAAAGGATTCTGGGTTTCTTGGTTTCCTTGTGTCATGGTTTAGCAAGGAGTTGCTTTTGCTTAGTAACAGGGAGAGCGGGTTGCAGTGAAGACCCGGTAAAAGTTTTTTAGACTCTCCCCCGACTCCTGGGTTCAGACCCACCCCCGGCCCGGCTGGGCCAATCTGGCGCCTCTGCGATCACTATTTAGGGACGGGAATTTGAGGTGCGAGG
>WBNH01009134.1:0-25891 GCA_013401255.1 Urocolius indicus | reverse complement strand
GTTTTGTTTTGGTTCTGGTTTTGGGGGTTTTATGTTTTAGTTGGTATTAAATTGTTTTCTGTTTTTTCTTCCCCAAGCCGAGTAGCCTGGTCTGTTTTGTCCTGCACCTTAAGCGGCAATTAAGCTCTCCATGCCCTTTAGCAATCCTTAAGTCTTCGGTACTTGAGGCTAATCGTGGTCTTTTGTTCCCTGATGGGCAGAAAACCACGACACCTTGAAACAGATTCAGATGGAAGGTGATATTTGAAATAAGAGTATTTACTTTGTAATATTGTAGTAGGCGAGTAGCTTATCCCTCACTCATCCAATACACCTATACATATGTCCTTTCCAATTTTCCTTTTAGTGTCCCCCTGAGCAAGTTGTTTTCATTTCAGACATGTCTTAATTTAGAAGAATGTTTAGACTTTGGATTTACAGTTGGCAATTAAAAAAAAAAAAAAATCAGTCTATCTGACCTAGTGACGATTTCAGAGGACAGTATTGTCTCTTTAACGTATCTTGACGATATATTTGCTAGGCTTCACTTTTATATATAAAAAGACACCTTAAAAAATCATATGGCCATATAGTTCAGTAAAATTTAATTCATTTTAGATCAACTTCACATGTTAGAAGTAAGATTAGTCAAGCAAAATTTGTTGGCTCAGACTTTCTTAAACTCTCTCATTGTTTTGAGACCAGATGTAGTCGTGTGCAGAGACTTGTACTTCTGATAGCCTCTGTGTTGTGAATCCAGCTGCTACGCAGTGCAAAAATATCCTTTTGTGATTTGATACTAGTTCTAGAAACCGTACTTACAGTTATATTCTTTTGTGCATATCCCCACTAACCCAGTACTTTTTCAAATCTGATGAGAATTCTGAAATATAAAATACTTCTTTCAAACAGAAGGTGGCACCGAAAAAGAAAATTATTTGTTTAGATAACAAATTGACTAAATACAAGAAACTTTATGCTCTTAAAACTGTTAAAATAAATTTATTCAGTACAATTTTTATGCTGAAGTCATCATTTATGTTCACGTATGAGTGGGGTAATAAATTGATGCCTCAGTAGTAGTTGCAACTCTAAGCATATATAATAGCAGCCATTATCAGAACAATTAATCATGGTACATTCATGTAAAATTGCAGTATGCACAGCAGTAAGTTTAGGTCCCAATTCTGGTTGATAGAGCTCTTTCCTCAGTCTCTGCTTCCAAAGAGTGGGGCACTGCCTTCTGCACAAGTCCTTCATTCTAGCTTTCAGATAGGCAAGAACATGGTCAGGTCATGCTTGTTTCTTTATCATAGAATCATAGAATGTTAGAGGTTGGAAGGGACCTTTGGAGATCATCTAGTCCAACCCTCCTGCAGAGGCAGGTCTACCTAGGTCAGGTCACACAGGAACACATCCAGCTGGGTCTTGAAGACCTCCAAGGAAGGAGACTCCTCAACCCATCTCGGCAGTCTGTGCCAGGGCTCCCTCACCTTTGCAGTAAAATAGTTTTTTCTTATATTTAAGTGGAACTTTTTGTGTTCCAGCTTCATCCCATTGCCCTTTGTCCTGTTGCTAGCTACGATAGAAAAAAGGGATGACTCAACCTCCTGACATCCATCATTTATATAATTATAAATATTAATTACATTCTCCCTCAGTGTCCTCTTCTCTAGGCTAAATAGCCTCAGTTCCACAGCCTTTCTTCATAAGCCTTTCCTTCTCCTGAGTGGCAGTGCCAGAGCAAGGCTGCTGGGCAGAAGTGACATGTGATACAGAAAATGGAGATTCCAGCTCCTGGTCACTGCCCACACCACTGGCAAACGTTGGATCAGTGGGGAATAGGAGATCAGTGAATATTAAGGGTCTCTGATATATGGCTCTATTCTGAAATCTGAAGATTCTACATGTGGAAAGCATCTCCTCTGAATGTATGCACAAAACACTGTGATCGATTTGATTGCATGATCATAGTTTTCCAGCGAGCCTCCACCTTACACATTATACAGGACATCTAACATTGCAGTCAATTTTATTAAATATTTTATTAAATGGTTCAAAAATCACTCACTGAATTTTCAGAACATGGCATTTTGGTAGGCTTCAGAAGCACAGTCAAAAAAGAAATGCCCTTAGTTTCTCTTTCAACCGGCCTTTCGTTATGCAAAACCAGATTTCACCTAATTAAATTGCTTTTTGAAAGTTCCTAATTTATTAAACTGCTGAGTCCTTGAGCCACAGGACTGTTCCCCACCTCTTTTTTCAGATACTGCCCTCCTATGTTACTTTTAAGTTATTTATAAATACATCTCTCCTGCAGTCTCTACCAGCAGGGCACCTTCACATGTTGGAATTTAATGAGGCTCTGGCACAAGTCATGAGTCCCTGAAGAAAAGTGTTACCTGATCTGCTTCATTTATTTCTACCAATAATCATACCATTACCTACAGCTTCTGTTTTTAATTAGTGGTATCTAATGATTAACACTAGCCAATTTGCATCCAATTATGTCCCCTGAAAAATTAGAAGTGGATGAAGAGGCTGAATGCAATTAATCATTCTGCAATGCAAATTTGCTTAAATATCAAGGATGAATGTGTTGTACTTTCCTAAATAAGATTTCATTGAAAACATACACTGTCTGGTTATGAAGCAAAAGCATGATGCTTCCCATGACAGTGAGAAATCTAGATATTAAACAGTACAGAATTACCAAACACATTCACACATATCCTTTTAATAACAATGAAAAAATAATGTGACTGGTATCTAAATATACTCTGGATTTACATGTTGAAAAAATTAAAAAGCAATAAGCAAGATAGAAATTTTATGATACAGAGACAGGTCTTATCCTTGACTGAGACAAAGCTTGGCTTTAGTATGTGATCTTTAGAATATAATTGCCTTATGTTTACTTTTATTCTTAAGTTTGGCTTCTGTTCCAGATCCAAAGCAAACATTCAGTGCTACTTAACCATGGGGTTTTTGAACCATCATAACATTTTAATAAAACTTATAAATAATTTTTAAATGTACAGAAATAAATTAATAAATGCAATTTAAACAATAAACCCAGAACATCACAACCCAAAACTTATTTATATGGTGTCTTCAGCTTTTCCTCAATTTTCGAAGACCAAACTTGATCAGTCAATATCACAGATGGTGATAACAGGATGCTTTTAATGCAAATTTCTCTTTCTTCCTCATTTACCTGTCTTTCTGGAAAAACCCTGAAAAGAGCTGATATAAATATAAATATAGAAATAAAGAAAAATAAAGAAAAATATAGAAATATTAAACACCACTGATTTTTTTTGCTCCACAGGATAACTTAGAGATTATTAAAATCACAATTATTTTAAAGGTTAGCACTTGTATAGCAATTTGCAGTTTCACTTGCAAAATTAGATTTATTACACTTCATTCATTCATTCCTTGATCCCAAATTTTTTAAATTAAAGCACTGTCCACAATTGTGAAGATGTTTAAAATAAACTATGTTGGTAGAAATCTCTTGGAAGAAAATAATAAAGAAAATATAGTTTAAGACAAGTCAAAATCCTTAATAATATTTGATTTTTTAAAAAAATTTACATACAAAAAGCCAAACCTCTGACTTGCGGCACCTTATTTTTTTGCCCAAGAAAAAACATCTTCATTTCAGTAGCACATAAGCTAATAGTTTCTACCTGCATTCCTCATATTTTTTTATATCTCCTTATCTGGGGCATTATTTCCTTTTCTTTATCACTGTACTCTTCCACCTCACTATCTGTTTAGAACACAAGTCAGTTTTTAACCTATCAACATTTTGCATTGTCTTTTGGGAAGATGGGAAGAATTTAGAGGGAAGGGAAGATTATGCTACAGATTTTTACTAGTTTGATGTTTTCTCAGGATTGGAAGTATTGTTAAATTTTCTTTTGAAAGAAGAATGGATTTTAAAATGTTAGCTTTTTTTCAGCTAAGTTCTTGTATTCATTATGTCAGGTGCTCCACAACAATTTGTTTTCGAGATATATGATGCTTGTCATCTCTGCTCTCACTACAGAAAAAAATCATTGAAATAGCTCAAAGATGCTATTTTAAGAATTGTGACTGGCCAAGACAGGTGCTTTTGTTCTGAACATGAGAATCATTCACAGAAGCTGTACTAAAAAACATTTCAACAGTACTTCAATTCTGGTCATCTGCAAGGAGCCCAAAACGTTAGAAATAAGATTTAAAGAATAGAGTGCATTAATTATTTTCACTTAAGGATGAGCAAATTTCATTGAGTTACAGCACTGAGTTAGACTTCATGAAACAATGTGGAAAGACCACTAGAAATCTTACCATTTCAGGTGTAACAGACTACCAAGTTTTTTTGTAGGAAAGTTTTTATACTATCTCCCTAAAGCTGGATAAATTTCTAGTATCAGATACTGTAATACTGGCATTAAAAATCATGGTGCAAAAAAAGCACTTCTGTCCAATTAGCTAGTTATTTCTTGATGAATTTAACACCTACATGCTTGTGTAACCCAATCAAGCAACAGAGGCTAGTTGAGGTTCTTTTTGAAGTCCAGGGACCTAACTAAAGTTGAATGTGTTAACTCATTTAATTTCCCTATTCACCACCATTTAGGAAAATAAGCAAATGAGAATACTAAAAATGCCTTTTATGAGCAAAGAAAAACCATATTGCAGTATTTAAAAGATGGTGACAATCTAATGAAGTTAGAAGACTGCAAGCAAAATACAGACTTCCAGGAAATAAATGCCACAAACATCAGAGAAAAAAAGAAAATCATACTCTATACCACAACAATGAATTACCATTTTGAATTAAACTTATTTCTGCAGAAATCAAGACCCAAAGTCATTATAAACTATGTGATTTCTTCATAACACCTTCTCCTTTGAACACCACACAGCAATGCCGTGCCCTAGGGCTTTCTGGAACAGTGAAAGTTCTTTGGTACTTGCAATATAAATGGGGAAAACAGTTCTAATATGTATATTCCTTACAGATGATCAATGAAGTATTAGTTTTCCAATCCTACTATACTGCATTTTAGTTGTCTCTTTGGTCATTTGGTATATATGTGAAACTCACTTTTTTGCTGCCAAAACTTTCTGTGTACAAGTCTGCTTCTTTTAACCTAACTCCACAGAGTTCAAACAATTGCAGTTTCCACAGCGCCGTTTTCTCTATTCCCCACTCTTTTAAGTGCCACTCCATTTGCATTCATATCATTGTTCCCCTTTTCCTGCTATATAAAGCTCAAAATTTGTCCTCTTGTTTTCAAGGCTCTTCCTGATTCGGCATATTTGTTCTCTTTTATTGCACTGCCCACTGTACCAATATATTTCATGATCTCTGTCCCTTACTTTGACTCACAACTCTTATGCCTTCTCTGTGCAGAAACAATAGGTTCTTCTTTGCAACCCACTTTCATGTTTTTAACACAGTGCTAACAAGTTAGCCATATCAGATACAGCAAAATCAATTACAGCATAGCAACAGCAATGTTTTAAGCAGTCATTCCTGCATCATTGCCTCTTGTCTTTCGTAGCTGATGAATAGAGTGGGGAAGGAGTGCAGTGACAATCAATTCAATTGAATGGACACATGAATGTTCACCTCTGCTAGTCACTTGTACTGATTTTCATGCACTTCCTTCCTTGTCTTGTACTGACACGCTTGCTGCTTTAGGTAAGCTTGTTATATGACTATATTAAACTTCTCAGATAGTTATAAAGTAAGAGACTTGTAGTCCTATAAAATACTCCAAGTATGGCCAGGCAAACCAGCTATAATAAGTTAAATTAGGATATCATTTTACCATAAAGCACTGACAGACCAGGACCACTTATGTGTGTACAGTATCAGAAACAAATTTACACCACCCTCAGATTGACTAGTGATAGATTGCATATGTGCTCTTCTTCTCAATAATACCTTCTGCAAAATAGTACATGGAAATGGACATTTCAGGAAGGAATGCATCCTTTTCTGACTTTGCAGAACATAAATTTATCTTTTTAATTAAACTATAGGGGAAGCTATGTATTCAATATCTGGATTGTGTGAATTATTTACAAGAGAAAAGATATTTAAATATTTACATTTTATTTATTCATTAAAATGAGGTCTCTAATCAGTCTTTCCTTAAGAAAAAGACATTTATCCTGCAGATGCTTTTACTAGGCATTCTCAACAACTGATGGGCCAAAAAAGCAAAATGTGGTATAGGATGCTTATTCACAGAATCACAGAATCTTAAGGGTTAAAAATCATCTAGTCCAACTCCCCTAACAGACCAAGATCTGTGACCACCAAGAATAGTTCACACAGGAACTCGTCCAGGTGGGTTTTGAATGTCTCCAGAGAAGGAGACTCCACAACCCATGTGGGTAGCTCGTTCTGGTGTTCCATCATCCTCACAGTGAAGAAGTTTTTACATATTTGCAAACATTGCTGAGGTCACTCCTCAGTCTCCTCCAAACTAAAGAGTCTCAGCTCCTACAGTCTTTCATCATAAGAGAGATGCTCCACTCCCTTCATCATCTTTATGGGTCTGCACTGAACTCTTTCCAGCAGCTCTCTATCCTATCTGAGGGGCTCAGAACTGGACTCAAGTGGAGTGACTTTCTGTACTAATAAAAAGATATCTTTATTTCATGTTGCCAGAGAATTTTGGTGTGCCATGTAGTTGTATCTCCCACATTTCGTACTGTTTTTTTCAGTTTTTAACACTTTTTATTAGGCTCTGAAACTAAACTGTGGGCCTCAACCACACCTATATGAACAGTGGATGAATAGTGAATTGGGGAGTGAGTGACATCTCAGTAACTTTCTGGCAACTTTCTTAAAAAGATACCAAATGGATCCATCTACATTCCTAAAAATCTCAAATAATCTACAGTGAGAGTCTGGGTATTGATTTTTCATGAGTATTCAATGTCACAAAGAAATTGCTGAGAACAAAAATTAAGCATGAGAAGTCAGTGCACCCAGGATTATAAACCCATTTAAGTCAGTTGATCACTATGACCTTGTCTGCAGTAGGAAAATTAATACTGATAATTCAATATCAATGCAAGCATTAGGTTAGACAAAGCCAAGACAGCATTACTTATGAGGGCAAGCTTCTTCAAGCAATTTTGAACAAACTCAGCTCTTTCTGCTCTTATTATCTTTGCTCATTTTGTGAAGAATTTTACTGTAAACTCCTAACTCTAGCACTGCAGCTGTGCACAGCTTTTGCACATAAGTAGTAATGAAATAGCCCAGGATCAACACAATACTGCATATACTACTTTGTTTTGTAAAGTAAAAAGCAAGGGGCATGGGGCAGGTGTCACCTCCTACTCTGCACTCAAAGGTGCAGAGTCGCTGAAACCAGAGCAATATAAAGCAAAAAATGCATTGCTGATACAAGCCAATATTGAGGTAATGACCTTCAGGGTAGAAAGTAGATGGGGAAAGGATGGTGTTGTAGAAGGGTATTTCGAAGTCAGTTCTTCCTGAGGCTACTTATAAGAATAGTGTTTCACTTGCTTGTGTGTGTATTTCAAGTCAATATCTAGCCTTAGGCAGAGAGGACCAGTTTTCCCTACAGAAATGTTTTTTTTTAGTAGTGTATCAGGGTTTTTAATGATATAGTTTATAGAGCCCAATGGGGATGTGGACTGGGATTCCTTTGGAGATCAAGTACCCAAAAGTGAGAGTCAGCAGTAGGGTGAACAGACACTGAAAATCCAGCCTCTCCACTCGTGTTTCTCATCCTTCCCATCCCACAGGGATACAGACAGACAAAGGGTAGAGATGTCAATCAGAATGTCTTAGCCTGCAAATCAAAGAATTTAAGATGAAAGAAATTACATATGTAATGATTGTTTTATTATTAATTAAAAATAACACAAAGATTACTGCATCAGAGCTCTCCGGAGATGGAGATAAGCTGAACTGTGAGTATTCCCTTGGCACTGAAAAAACAGATGCACAATTGAGCAGAGTCTATATGGTGATGTTTGGAAATTACTTATAACACACAGTTGATTAAGTTTGTTACTCTAATGTGAATCTGAGGAAGTCTATTCATTGCACTAAAATGCTGTTCTTTCTTTAATTCTTTTACTATCTTAAGAATTATGAACTATAATAACTCGATGACTTAAAGCCATATTTAATGGAACCTTGCCACACCAATATTGCCACAGATTATGAAATTAATCTTCAAGTTACATATAAAGACTGTCTTTACAGGATACAATGTTACAGAAAGCCTCTGACTGCTACAGGAATAACAGAATTCCCTTTATACAGCACACACTTGTGATTTCATCATTTTGTGTGCCACACATATGTCTAAAGAGGCAAGTACATGTGGTTTTGGTGTTTCTGGCATTTCCAAAGCTGCTGACCAAACATACCTTGATACAGCTATTTCTTCCTATCAGCAACCTCAAGTTACCCTAAACGCTGCTTGTACCGTATACAGGGATCATAACCACAAATGATAACCGTCAGTCAAACCACCTCCTCTCCATGTTCCCAGAAGCCTGTTGGTCCCTCAGCACCTCAGTGACATTTAACTGTATGGGGATACACCTGCCCCACTCACAAAAGCCTGACAATACAGCTTTCTACATGGCATCCATAAAGATGACCCAACTCAGTCATATGGACCAAGCACTGCAGGTGATTTTGAGTATGTTCCAGTCAGTAAAGCTCATCCACTTATCCAGAGTCCCTTGACTTAGCCATAACACTAGTTATTGTGACAAATCTCTGTTTTGTGTCGCTCAATTTAAGATAGTGCTCCCACGCCACAGTCTTCATGCAGAGGGGCTTAACCAACTGAAGCTCTTAAGATTTACCTTTATAGATCCATATATTACCTCAGTAATTATTTCATTCATTTTCCATAATCTGCCGGAAATCTGAATAGCTGATCTCCAGGCTCAAGTCCTGGTTCACCTTTTGCTCAGCTTCAGTGCAGCCTCTCTAATTATATCAGGGATCATTCCAGTCCAGGTTTACTCAGTAGTCTTAAAGCCACTTAGCTGAGCCATTAACTCTTGATTTGTCACCAGTGATTTGACTGATTTCAAATGCTTCTTGCTCCCTTCGAGCAATCACTGTACAAAGCTTTTATATCTTGCAATTTTTCTACATACAGGCACTACAAGGATTTTTTTTTTTTATTCTGCTGTGTCTTTGCCATAACTTAGCATTCAAAAATTAGACTGCTTCAACGTCTGGAAGTGCTACTTATGTCTCACTGCCTTCCCTCAAGCTTTCCACTGCACATACAGCAGCCAGGCGTTAAATTTTTAGATAGAAACATACACCACAGTCCCACCTATAAACAGTATATTTTAAATGCAAAATTGAAATATTCTCCCAGGGGTTCTGCTCATGAATTTTTGCTTCTTCCTTCTAGATTCAGCCTGGTAGCTGCTGCTTTGACTTCTCCATTATTTATGTCAGCATTTTTAACCTTACAAACTTTCAATGAAACACTTTAGCCAACATTTTACAAATAACATGCCCACACTACCAAATAAATGTTATCCTTTTATCCTTTCCAATTTAGTCCTCCACTTCCATTTTCCTAAAAACTGAAAATATTCATTTATTGTTAATCCATGGTGGAAATCAGCGTCCTTAACAAATTAGAATTTATATAACTGCATACAGATAGAATCATAGAATAAATCATAGAATGGTTGTGGTTGGAAGGGACCTTTAGAGCTCACCTAGTCCAACCTCTCTACTAAACCATAAAAGCCTTACCCAAACTTTTCCTCTTTTCTATACTACTGACCTATTTTAATGGTGACCCACTCAGTGACACAGCTGAGTAGGCCACAGGGGAGTTACATTATCAATCCCTGTTGTGGTGTTGTTTGGATCTTATCATAAAAAAAAAAATCCTGTCAATATTCATAGTGAAATGTTAGTTTATGCAGCTAGATAGTTCCAGTGCTTCAATGTAGTAACCTCATAGCAAGGCAAGATCTATCTCTCCAATGCTTCAGCAAAACTGCATCATCCCAGGAGCTTTCATACGCATCCTGCACAGCCTCCTGGTACACTGTTGTACCATTGAGATCATGGAGGGCAAGTCATCAGTAAATTCAGTGGACGTTGAAGCTTTACATAAGAACAAGGAAGTCAGATTCATCTCACTTGCAGAGCAAAAAACTACATATGAAGAGATCTACAGGAAAAAAAATACCTGTACACACACAGACAAGTTTTGGTTTATATACTGTCCTTAAGTTTGACAAGTTTACAGTAAGCAAAGCTCAGCAGTTAGAATTTAGAGGGGTCTGAGTGAAGCGTTGAAGGGTAATTGCAGGAATGCATGTAAAATTTCAATAGAAAACAAAGTTTTTATGGTGATACTTACTCAACTATACACACCTCAAGGGGCCCAGAAACTGAAATTCTTCAGAAAAAAAAAAAGAAACTTTGACCTTCTGAATACACTTCTCATCTTTGATACACAAAAAAAGAATATTTTATATTCTTATGCACTCTCCCACTGCTTCTTTTTTGTGCCAGAGTAAGTAAAAATGGAGAAACAAAGAACAAAGAAAAAATATAACTTCAAACCAATTCAGAGAAACCTGGAAAGCTGTCAGGAATAATAGTCTAGGGACTCAGAGAAGCACTGAAGCCGGGGGGAGGATGAGGAATGCAAGTAACCAGCCTTCTTTTAATTTGTGCACCACAGTGACCTTGTGAACGTTACAAACTCTTTTATGCCCAGTCCCAAACAGACTTTTTGCCTCATAATTTTTTTCACCTGAGCACTGCTCAGCTTTAGAAGGGAGGAGAGACGTGTGGTTTGATAAATGGATCTGAATTTAGCTTGCCATACACCAAAACCAATTAAATCAGGTTGAGTGGCTCAAGAGACATTTTCAGTTTTCTGCTGAACAATCAAAAAGTATTCATAGTACTTTGAGTGAAAAAATATGGAAAAAATGTGCCCAAGGAAAGAGTAAATTTTGAATTGATGGAAGTTTAAATGAAGTGAGTGATTTTAAGGATCTAGGGGAAAAAATATCCCAGTGTAATATCTCTCTGACACTGCTAGTCTGTGTGTAAGGGAGTTTTTTCCAAAATAGTGTTTTATTAAAGAGAAAACCAGTGCAAAAAATTAATAGTAATATAAGTTAGGCTAAGAACGCACAGCTTGCAGATAGACGTCATTGGGATCCTAAACGCTGAGCTGTCTGAAGCAGAGAAAATCTTTGCTTTAGTTCTTTCTATGTATAGCAAATAACGAGTACCTAAATCTACCTCCTGGATCTGCATAACTAATTAATAATTGATGGAGAAATAAATTATTCCATAAAGCAACTTAATTCCTTCAAGCTAGATATGCACAGAAAGCTTGGAGTACACGCTTAGCCTTATAACAGCTTGAAGAAACAATAACTTTTGACTGTTCAAAGCACAACATTATAATATTGAGTGTTCTGAAAAAAATGCCAACAGAAAAGCACTCTTTCACCATGTTGAGAGTGAAGAATTTTCAAGTAAAAAAGTACTAGTATTCAGTATTTCACAAGCTAGAAGAAGATTAATTACACACCAAAATGGAAGAAAAAAGGATAAGAGTAACATTTCAAAAAGCAGACAATGGAAAGAAAAGATATGATCCCTCTATTTACTAATATTATACCGGACAGTGAAACATTTGTATTCCTCCAGCTCACAGCTTCTACTCACACATGTGCATTTTATGGAAGGGCACATTTTAGTTGGTGCAATCTACTGACTAAAAAAAAATGGAAATCTAGCAATACAACATCTCATTGCAGAAAAAGATTCAGAGGCTTTCCAGCTCATTCAGCACAGTAGCAGCATCAGATGCTTCTATGACCACTTACACTTCAGAGCAAAGATCACAAAAGATTTTCAGCTGAGATATGACTACTTTAGATGGCTAAGTTGAAACTTGATGTTAAAAGGGTGCAAGATTTCTTCTTGCAACAACCTAATAGTTCTTTAACTTTACTTAGTTGGTTACATTCTACCTTAAGCACTGCCTCACTTGTTCACTAAATACCCTCCTATACATTCAAGTATTTTCAGTAAAGTGATAGCAAGGAAGTCTGTTTGAAACTAATTGGCGAAATTCTATAAATTATTGATATCTAAAAAAATCCTGAAACATCTCTTCTGAACAAGACCGAGGACAAGAAATAGATTTTCCCTCTGTTAAATTCAGATTTTTAAAAGTCTTTTCCTATCTAAACTAACTATCAATAACTTGAGTGTAACTTTTTCAGATTCATATTTCTTTGCATTTTAAATCCATGCAAGGAAACTAACTATTGACTGCAGCAGCTTGTTTCACACTACAGTTCTTCAACAGAACCATGGTAAAAACATACAGTCAGAGAGCTTATGGTCAGATTAAAGGCAGCAGGAAAAACTTACAGCTTCCTTCAATGTACTTCATACAATAAAAGATGGCCTGAATGATCTCCAAATTCAACACTTATTTATTCCAAAGCCTAGCTTGGAGAAATAGCCAGTTTTGGCCTCACAGGCTGCACAGATTCGCTTGCCATCAACTCCAGACTCCTGCTTTTGCTTTCCCATCCCTCCTCTGCCACGTATCTTCCTCCCAGTAGGATCTCATTCCTTGCTCCCTACTTACACACTCCCGGGATGTTATAGTAAAGGATGATAATCTTATCCTTTCTGGGGACATTTTATGGAGAAAACAGGGAGCCCTAAAACAGGGAGCCCTAAAATAGAAACAGATTTGTTTTCCTGACAGACCTCTATGAAACAAGACATTGGGTTTAGAAAGAAAACAAATAAAACCCTCCTGATTTTACAAATACGCAGTCTTTCCCAGGTCATTCCAGTCTCTTTTTTTTTGTGTTTATAGGACTCCTAACAGAACACTGTTTCCACAGCCAAGAAAAGAAGATAAAACTTCTCATAAATGTTTTCTAAGGTTCACTTTATCTCTAGAAAGAAGGTCAGAATGTAAACAATATAAAAAGTGTCTTGGGTCAAAATAATTCCTGTCAAGCCTTTTTGTTACTTTGTTACTATTGAATTGTGTCTCTTTTGCTGACTGACTCAGCTTCCTTCCTCTTTCAGTACTGTGTGATGGGAGAGGATTTTTTACCATTCCCAGGAGCTTTTTTAACTACTATTATGGATAACTGCTATTGCTGATCGACTGTGAGGTTCACTTGAAGAAGACTTGGGAGTGCAATTATTCGCACTCTGTTTAGACTGGATTGTCATTTCAACTACTCTCCTAGGTGCTTTATGAACATCCAACTTCACTGTAGCCAGAAAAGGAATGTCTTTTTCAGATGAACTGTTTCCATCTAGAAACTGTAGTTATAATTGGACGAAACTATGACAATACTTTTTCAAGTAGAAAAATTTAAAACAGCACGGTTTTTATTTTGAACCTAGTTCAGAAATTTATTGCAGTGAGACATAAAAAGTCCTGTTAACAGTATCAATGTCATTTTTCCAAATATAATAAAGCATCCCTGTAGACATTTTTTTTTTCCTCACAGAAGAAAGATGAAAAAACGTCTTTACAAATTGTATTTCATCTGTGACAAACATTTTCATATTCATAAACTATAGGGATAAACTGGTTTTTTCTATGCCCATACTCAACGTCTTGCAATACAGTCATGTAATGACTGACTTTCTTCAATTCCTATGTGCAACTTCTTATATTTAATAATAAGATCAATTAAAAAAAAATTATTATTCAAGCAAAATATCAGGAAAATGCTACACAGAAGTCCAAGGTCCTGTAATTCAGATTTGTATAAAAATACACAGTGTAATTCATTATTGATAATAAGAGTAAAGAACACAATTTTCTCTCTTGATTACCATTAAAGGAAGTAGCATTATGCTAAATTTGCCATTACCATAAATAACTATCAAATTTTAAAAAAAAAAAAAGTTTGCTCATGTATGAGTTCACAGTATTTTTTAATTGCTTTAGGTAAGTTTACATTTTGGAACTGTAAAATGCTCTATCATTTTCCTGCTTTCTAGCTTTGACAGATAACCTTTGCAAGAACTATACATGTACTGGGTAAGTACCAGGTTAAGCGTTATCATTTTCTGCTTGTGTATAATACAGATTGATTATTCCCAAATACACCTGACGTTTTAAAATAAGTATTTATTGCAAGCACCAAAGAACCAAGGGGGAATACGCCAGATATAACTTTAAATCCAAGCTCAGGCATTCATTCCCTGTGTGACCTCCAGCAAAAGACTTGACCTCCTTCTAGTTTAGTCAATTCAGCTAAGAGCAGGAAATCTTTGAAAACCAGACAGTTCATCTAAAAGCACATCTTCTCCAGGTAAATAAATTACAAGACAGCCACAGGGCTGGAAGAATATAGTATTTCTTATTGTAAGAATCATGAAAGTATATGGATGTAAATTGGAAATAAGCAAGAGGTCTTTTAGCCTCAAGCTTTTCTTTGATATTTGAGAAATAACTTTTTTTTTGTGCTGTACAGATACAAATATTTTTGTGCTATAACTAGACTGCAAGGTTAGATTATCTTTATTCAAATGTATTCAGATCACATAATCAAGGACATTTGTTTTATTTTGCACAAATTACTCTTCACGGACATCTGAAGTATTAACACCAATGCCTGATTACATCTGTAATAATGCAGGGCAGTGTACAAAATTCAGACTTCTAAGGACTTTTGGAACTATTGCAAATGAAAGCCGTCATTATTTTGGAACATGGGGAAAGTTTGGGTGTCTCTTTCCTGTGAAAAAACAACAATGCTTATAGCTTCCTAGCATCTTTTCCTCTTTCCTTGAGTCCAGCTCACATCAAGTCACTAAAGACTATGGTTATGGTTGTCAGAGTTACAATCACAAAGTCCATCTAGGTTTCAAAACAGAAGCTACCTATCACATCCTGGTCCATCAGTGTAAAATGCAAAACAAAGAGGAAAAGTTTATATTTGGTTCGCTTTTCCTACATCTAGTAGAGTGGCTGCTATTGCTCATGCAGGACTCTGAGCCTTTTAGGACAAAACGTTAAGCCAGAGTCAAATTTTGATCTGGCTATTGGACAAATACAGTTGAAAATATTCATGGAGAAAGCACAATCCAGAAGAAGAAGAAGGAGGAGGAGGAGGAGGAAGAGGAGGAGAAGAAGGAAGAGAAGGAGGAGGAGGAGGAGAGCATCAAACACTTTGGACAAGTCCAGGTAGACAAAGTTTGTCGGTTGCTCTTCTCTTATCCAGCTATGGTCTAACTCCATCGTAGAAGGCCATCAAATCTGTGTAGGTACAACTTGCCTTTAAGGAACCCATGTTAGCTGTCCCAAATCTACTCCTTATTTTTCGTATGTCTTTACATAGTCTTCATGAGGATCTGGTCTATGATCAGACCTGGCAAAGGAGAGATTAGCTTTCAGTTCCCCAGGTCTTCTTTTGTTCTCTTTTTAAAAATGAGGATCACAATTATCCATTTGCAGTCAGTGGGAACTTCATCATATTGTCACAAGTTCTCAAATATAATGCGTAGTGGCTTAGCCATTTCATCTGCCAGATTCCTCAGGACCAGCAGATGTGTATCATGAGGTCCTACAGATCTGTGCACCTTCAGGTTACTTAGATGGTCTCAGACCTGTTCTTCCTCTACAGTGAGTGGTTCTTCATTGTCCCAGTCCCTGCCTTTACTTTGTGTGACTTGGGTGGTGTGAGTGGAGTATTTGCCAGTGAAGACTGAAGCAAAATAAGTCATTGAGTACCTCATCCTTTGCCATGTTCTGGGTAAACAGGTCTCCCATTTCCTTATGGAGAGAGACTACATTTTCCCTAGTCTTCCTTATATTAATGTACCTTCAGAACCCTTTTTTGTTGCCCTTGGTGTCCCTGGTCAGCTTTCATTCTATAAGAGCTTTAGGTTTCTGTGGTGGTTTAACCCTGGCTGGGTGTCAGATGCTCACCAAGTCATTCTATCACTCCCTCTCCTAAACTGGCCAGGGGAGAGAGAAATATAACAAAGGGATAGGAGTCAAAATAAGGACAAAGAGATCACTCAGCAATTAACAGCATAGGCAAAACAGATTCATCTTGAGGAGAATGAGAAATAAAACTGAAACTTAAAACACTTACTGTCACCCCTTCCTGGGTTTCTATCTCCTTCCTTCCAGCAGTGCAAGAGGATGGGGAATGGAGGTTACAGTCAGTTCATCACAGATGATCTTTCCCTCTGCTTCCTCTCAGAGGAAGAAATCCTCACACTTCCTCTGGTACAATGTAGGGTCACTGCCACAGGAGATAGTCATCCATGAACTTCTCCAATGTGTGTCCTTCCTACAGGCTACAGTTCTTCACAGTGTTCCAGCACGAGTCTCATCAATGAGGAACCAGTCCTTCAGGAGGAAACTGCTCGAGCATGAGTGTCCCATAGGGTCACAAGTCCTGACAGCAAACTTGGTCTGGAGTGGGCTCCTCTCTCCATGGGTTCCCAGGCCCTGCCAGGAACTTGCTCCAGCATAGGCTTCCCATGGGGTCACAGCCTCCCTCAGGTATTCACCCACTTCAGCATGGGGTCCTCCACAGGCTGCAAAGTCCTCTCCTTGTTGGTGACAACAGGGTTCAGCATAGGACCTATCTTTGTTGGCTTCTCTGTCATGTGAAGAAGAAAGGTATCATCAATGCATTCCAGGAACCTCCTGGATTGCTTATGACCTGCTGTGTTATCCCTCCAATAGATATAAGGGTGACTGAAAACCCTCACGAATATCGGTGCTTGTAAACGTGAGGCTGCTCTGCTCTGACTATAGAGAGCTTCATCTATTCACTCTTCTTGATTGAGTGGCCAGTGGCAGACATCCACTATAATGTCACTTGTCCTATCCTCCATTTAACCCTGACCCATAATCTCTCAGTCAGCTCCACACACTCCAGCTGGGCACTGACACAGAGGGTGACATCCCCTACTCATATCTCCTGTCTTTCCTTCCTAAAGAGCCTTTCTCCTTCCATTCCAACACTGAAGCCATAGGAGACATCTCAGCTCATCTCCATGATGCAGAGAGGCATTTAAATCGGGCCCCTGTTGAAGTTGATTTGCTGGCTGGAGTGGCTGGAATTCGTTTGTTTTTCCAGATAATCTCCTGCCCACCTGTAATCCTTGTCCAGACTCTGGGCATCTATTGCTGACACTGGCACCAAACATGTGAGGTTCCTGTCTGCCAGTAACTTTAGTTTAAATCCCTCTTCACCAGCTTGGCAAGTGTATGACCAAAAATGCTCTCAATCTCCATTAAGAAGACAGCATGTTGGGGAAATAAGTGTTTTTATTGAACATCCCTTTGCAGCAAGGTTCAGGAAAAACATGTAGGAATCATGAAGATGAATTCTTGCAGCCTTTCTGTGCAAGCATTAAGCACTTCATGTCAGGCATTCAGTCTTCCTATACAAGATGCACAAATAGCATTCTAAGATAGGATCCCAAAAGCATGAAGTAAAAACAAAAAGTAAGAATACCTCCAAACCCTTAGCTCTCCTAGTTTGGTTCATTCCCTCTTGCCTATCAATCAGTTCCTTTCTCCACTTAAAAAGTCTCCAATCTAGTACTTTTTTCATGAATTCCATCTCCTATGCCCGGTCATTCAGGGATTAAACAAAGGAATATCACATCATTTTAGCAAGAAGGGCAGCTCCTTCCATTTCTACAGAGATCAAATGTTTTGGTCAGAATCCACACAACCTTTCTCTGGCAGAGTGCAATACTGCTAGATTGGGAGCTATTGTGGAACTATGAAGCCCCACTCCAAAGTCAAGTCCCTCCCATGGGAGTCAATCCTCCATAAACATTCAATGACATGCATCTTTCTCAAAGGATGTAGCTTCTCACAAACTGCTCCAGCGTGGGTTCCTTCCACAGGCTGCAGTCTTTCAGAAACATTCTGCTCCAACGTTACCTCCCACAGAGTCATGGTCTTCTTCTGACACAGCCACCTGCTCCTGCATGGGGTCGTCCACAAGCAGATCTCAGCTCCACCATTACCTTCCATGGGTTAGAGGGTGACAGCTGCTGCTCACCATAGAATGCAAGCATGTCTCTGCTCTGACACACCTCCTCCTTCACTGACCTTCATGTCTGCATGGTTGCTTCTCTCTCATCCTCTCCTTCCACCTCCCCCTCCCTCTGCCAATCTTTCCTTCTTAAACAGTGATCTCACAGATCCACAAGTGGCTTGGCCTTGGCCAGAAGTGGGTCCAACTTAGAGCCAGGGAAGTTTTGAGCAACTTTTTATTAGGGTCATCACTGCAGCTCCTACCCTACTACACAAAGCCAACACAGTAAGTAATACAAGGGATTTAGAACAAGCAGCCCCTACTGGATGAGAACTGTAATATAAGTTTTGATTTACATTAAAAATTTCAAGTCTTTTTGAGATATTCTGACAAAAAGAAAGATGTATGCTAGAATGTCCTCACAAATAAAAAGGAAGTGACCACTGAAACTCCTATTCCAATTTTGTGCCTCCAGAATCAGTCAGTAACTGAGTTTACTGTTTCAAAAACTTGGGTTAGATACTCACATTTCACCTCTTTTTTTTATTTAACTGGCGGTCAGAAAAAAATTAGATACAATTTCCTTTCTTTCTCTTTCCCCAATGTCCCCAAACCAATCACGAGGGAAGCTTGTTTGAAGAGAAGCCACTCCCCAGGGTGCTGCCAGAGACATTTGAAAAAATGTCAGTAAGAACTCCAATTTGTCACTGAAGCATAACAGTTGCAGATACTTTTAAGTCCTGGAATAGCTTTGTAATTTAGTGAATGTGGTTAGACATGCTAGCTTCCAATTTCCACACAACAACTGGAAAAACTTCCATTGGGAGCCCCAAGTCCTTCGTTGTTTCTGCAGAATTCTCTGAGAAAACAATCTGAAATTGTGTTTGGAAAAAAAAAATGGACTGCAAATGCACAGTCCTGTAAGCAAATACATAGGACTGATGCACATGCAACAGTCTCAAGGCTTCACAAGAAGAAGGCAACAAAACAAAAATCAAAAGTAGGATTTTTTGAATGCTAAGGGATTTGTGTTGAATTTAGACCATGTGGAAGTTCAAAAGGTCTGTATTCAAAACAGATTTTAGAAATGAAGGTTGAATGTAAAGAAAAATTAAAGCAGAAATTAAACAAGCAACAAAATTCCTAACTTAAATCTGAGGCTTTTAACATGTCAAAGGAAAAAAAAAATCAAATTTTATTTGGATAATAGTGTGTTGTGTGTTTGGCCCAATTAGGACAAAGAACCACAAGTAGCTGCTCACTCACCCCTCTCCCTCCTGATAGGATGGGAGAATGTACTGAGGGCCTTTGGAACTCCCTAAGGACAAGGAGGGCTCACTCCCCACGTGTGGTTCCAGGCAAAACAGACAAGATTGCTTGACTTAAGGAAGAAAGCAAATCTTAATCTACTACCAACCAAACAAAAACAAATGGAAAACAACATAGAGTGGGACAATGATGAAGAGTACGGTCATCCCTTTAAGACCACCTTCCCTCCAACCCTCCTCTCTTCCTGAGCTCAGGCATTTGATCCCAGTGTTTTTACCTCCTTCAACCCTGAGCAGTTCAGGGCGACAGGGAATGGGGATTTCAGCCAGTCTTTTCCAGACGGCTCCTTCTGCTCATCTTGCCTCAGAGCAGATGGGCTTCTCAACAGTCTGTCCTGTAGGGTCCCTCACATACCTGGCAGCCCTGCATGGGCTGCTCAGACATGCATTCATCCCAAGGGCTGCAGCTCCCCTCTGCCTCCTATGTGCATCTCTGTGGCCCACAGACACTCCAGCATGACGTGTGCCATGACTGCCTCCTCACACAGTCTCCTGCCTGTCCAGGCACAATGACTCCCCCTGTCATGGGGTCCTCATTAGGCTTAATGGCTTCCATTGCCATGGAGTCCTATCAGAGCTGCTGACAACTACCAGTCCCACCATTGCCCTCCATGAGTCACAGGGTGACAGCTGCTCTCTTGCTGTGAGCTGCAGGAAAGCCTCTGGTCTAAGGCTGCTTCTTCTCTGATTGCAGATTCCATGTGGTCATGTTGATCTTGTCCCACTCTTCCATCTCCTCCTACACACTACGGATTTTGTTTCTTGAACAGTGATGGCAGAGGCACCAAATTGTCCTGGCTGGGCCAGAGGTGGGTCCAAAACTCAGAGCAAGGGGAAGTTTTGAGAACTGCTTATGGTGGTATAACTGCAACTCCCTCCTCTTACCAAGCAATAAGCAGTTCCACACAAACCCATCACATAGTGATAACACGAACAAATAACATTCAATGAAGGAGTAAAGATAAGAGGCAGTAACTGACCATTAAAAGGAACCTCCAAATTGTTTCAATTATTTCCTAATGTCAACAAACCACTAATTGAACTATATGAAGTGACACTGCTTTTACACTCAGTTAACAGCTTGCATCAACAACCAGAAATTTAGCACTATCTTTGTATCAGATAATTAGTGGCAATTGTAAGATCTGTAACAAGCTGCACATTAAGGTTGGCTTAAAATTATTTCTTATTATATAATGTGGATAAATTCATACAGCAGGTCATTTTGCAAGATAAGAGATGAACTCACAAAACATTTTTATGTAATAAAACTGGCTGAAAGACTGAAAGAACAAAGGTGTCACCTACAAAAATATTCAACATTGTTATCTAGAATATTCTGTAATTGTACAATATGTGATGTCCTGGTTCTTAAGAGGATCCAGGTGTCACATCTGCACACTCAAGACAACTTGAAGGGCTTGGAACTCAAAGATTGTGTAGAACACTCAGAAAAGTCCAAGTTCCCAACGTATAGAAAGTAATACTTGTCCATGCAGTCCAGACACAATAACTAAAATTCAATGAGAATTTGCTTCCAAAAATTATATATCATGGCATTTGCTGAAGAGTAAAGCTCTTGTCCATCCCAAGTTTACTTATAAAACAATTTGGCAAAAAATATTTGTAAACAAGACAAAGTGTCAAGTGTTGGTAACTGACAGAAAAGAATGAGTAACATCATTGCATGCCTTACTAGTTTAGCTAATGGTTAAACAGATAGCACCTCAATTTTCAAAATGACAGAAGAAAACATTATCATCAAAGGCAGAGGGAGCTGGAGCTCTTTAGCTTGGAGAAGAGGAGACTGAGGGGTGATCTCTTTAATGTTTATGAAGATGTAAAGGGTATCAGGAGGATGGAGCCAGGCTCTTCTCAGTGATGTCCAAAGATAGGACAAGGGGCAACAGGTACAAGATGGAACATATGAGGTTCCAAAGAAACATAAGGAAAACCTTCATCACTATGAAGGTGACAGAGCACTGGAACAGACTGTCCAGATGGGCTGTGGAGTCTCCTTCTCTGGAGACATTCAAAACCCACCCGGATGAGTTCCTGTATGACCTCCTCTAGGAGGTCCTGCTCTGGCAGTGGAGTTGGACTTTAACAATGCTGTGAGTTTATCACTCAATCCAATGAATATTTTGAAAGCATATGAGCACAAGACACATACAAACTTTGGGAGAATAAGTACCTTTCAATCTTGCTCTGAATTCTGCCTTGTTCAATATAGGGGTACTTTAAAAATTCTTAGTGACAGAAACAATACACCTTTCTTCCTCTGCATGACAGAGGAGTACATTTTTCTCAGCAGTACCAGCTGGGAAGAGATCCAAACATCAATTAATAGTATAAATATCCATTTTATAATCAAATCTACTTTTTGAACCTACTAAGGAATTTTCATAATCTAGTTTTCATATTTTCATTTTCCTTCTAGATCTATTATTTATACCACTTTAACTGTCTTGCAAGATTAGATCATCTTGCACATGGATGTTATGGTTGAAACTACCCATTTAGCCACTCTGAATCCTCATACATAAGAATAAAGCTATAAGGATAAAGTACAATTCAGACCTTGACTGAATTCTTTTTTGATGTAGTTTCAACTGTCTTCAAAATGTTATGAGTATCTATTGCCTAACATTGACCATATCTTCAACTGTAAGCAACATTTCTTTTTAAAGACGTTGAACAGATCATTTATGACCACTGAAGCACAAAACTCTCAAATACTCTAGGTAGGATTTTGGTTGTTTTTTGAGGGAATTGATGTTAAAAGTCTTGCAGAAAGTCTTGCACAAAGAGGCATATGATAAAAGGAAGCAAGTATTTTCAATCTAAACTAGACCATGCAAGCAAAATGAATGTTTGATTCACCACGCAATGAATTCAGTTATTAAAAAACCAGGAGCTTGACTCCCAATGTTTCTGTTAATGTTTTTTAATTTACTTATGAATAAGGAAGGATTCGTCAATTATAAAATCCAACTCAAATATCTTGTCCACATCCTAGGAACAATTACAGAATCATCAAGTTTGAAAAGGTCAGCGGGAAACTTGTCCACCTTCACGGTAGGGGAAAAAAAAAAAAAAAGCTTTTTCTTATAAATTTCCTGGATTTCAGTTTGTGCCCATTGTCTCTTGTTCCATCACTGGGCATAAACTAAGAAGAGCCTGGTTGTATTTTTTATTGGGTATTTACACACATCAATAATATTTGCCCTAAATCGTCCTGTTTCCAGGGATTAAGGCTGAGAAGCCTATGGTTTCCTGGATCCTCCTTCTTTCCCATGTAGATATGGTATGCTGGGATGAAATAAATACTTTACAAGCAAAGTCCATACTTAAATTTGGAAATTTATATTTCAGAAATATAGAAAAATGAGCAAATTCTTAGCAAAATTTATGTAGTTCAAGTTAATTTCCTTTATATTCAAATGTAAGATCAATAGTTTACAAAATTGGAATTATACTGGCATATTGATCAACAAGGTGCAAAAATGGCAATGAAATGCCACTTACTCTGGCAAAGTTCAGGACAATACCAAGAGTACAACTTGCTTCTATTTTTAAAAGCACTGCTTCTGTCAGCACCAAACCATAACAAAGACTATATGACTGTCAAGATCTTGCTGCAACATAGATATGAAACACTGAGTACTTAAAATCCTTACACTTCAGTCTTTGGTTAGCCCAGCAAATAAATGGCAAATTCACTGTCCTTGTAGGCTGAGACAATAGTATTGGTCACAGGCAAGACACTCCCAAGTGTATTGTTTTCCACATTCATTCAAAATGTTTGTTAGATCAATGGAAGACATGTGACAACTAGTGTGCATATATTCAAGTGTAGGCCAGGAAGTGGAAATTACTCTGACATCTTACAATACAGCTCCCAAGAATACAAGGTACAGAATTGACTCAAGCCTACCTGGATTACGACGTGCTTTGGGTACCTGACCTCTCCCCAGCAAAGAGTTCTTCCTAGGCAATACAGCATAATTCTTCTGAAGTATTTTTTTACTCCTATCAGGGACTGACCAGAAGAGATCCAAAGACACCATAAAGCTATTTTTGTACGCTTCTCTCAAAACTATAGTTGTAGATAATGCAACATAATATTTCAACAATTAGTTGTTTGTACTTCTGCAGGATGATTAGACAAAGACTAATCACCATAAAGTGTGTAGTGCACAACCTTGAGAGGATTCTCAACAAACAGCAGAAGAATATTGCCTACTACTGGAAATTAATTTTAATGAACATTTCAGAGAATTCATCTATTAAGAAGCAGTCCTAGTTTATATTTTGTACTGATTCTAGTTAGGACTCCAGGAAAAGCCAACATCTTTTTTTCCAGTGAGTATGCTGAAGTCAAAGGCGTAAGTGGAATCCCTCTCATTTACTATGTATTAGTGCTAATACATTTTTTAACATTAATCCTTTGAGCAAATGAAATATTGATAGTCTAGGGCACTAATGGGATACTTTAATTGCAAGTAGCATAAGAAAAGAGGATTACTAAAATGCATGCTACAAACAGAAAATGAGATTAAAAATGGCATTTTGGTGAAAGTTCTTTAGTTTGTTAAAAATACAAGACGATTAGTCAAGGAGAGACTAGAAAGTCTATAAATGAAAAATGTTGAGGGCCAAGGAGAATCTGAGAGGAGGAATTTATGACTAAAAGTGGAAAAGAATAAAGCTAAAAAAAAAGCACTTAAAAAAAAAAGTATTGCATTTCAAATACTACAAAGCCATATTCTTCAGAGGATAAGAAGTCAGAGCTGATGCCTAGGTCCTGCAGACATTCAAGCACATGAAGGATTGTGCTAACTTTAGTAATCACATGGTTATAGCTAAATACGTAACTCCTTAAAAATATAGCCCAAGCACATCAGCTGTGAAAGAGACACCAATGTCTTATATCAAATAACGGTGCAAGGACTGACCAGTCTTTGTACCATGAGAAAATTACTGCAGTCTGTATGTGTACAAGCAAAGGAATTAAGTCAGAGAAGTGGTATGACTTACAATGTGATCAGTACTGGAATAACATATATTATAGTCTTGAAGTCTGTAAACTAGAAAGAGAACACAGAAAGTTAAAGAAAAAAATAAATTAAAGGTGGAAGAAAGCTTTGAGTGAAATCTACAATGCAACAGAAAAAAAGTATCACCAGTCTCGGAAATCCAGGCATTTAAGAGTAAAAGCTTTTAGGATAGTTTCCTGGGGAAAAAAAAAAAAAAAAAAAAAAAGTTTATTTTCTGTCATTGGCCATTCTAAAATTAATATTGGACAATTTTGTAAGTAATACTACCTAGGACACACCAGGGAGAATGTAACTCCTGTATATCCTGTTATAAGGTTAGACCAGTCATCCTTTTTCTATAACCTATCCAAGAAGAATGATTCTGGGTACATCAAAACCCAAGGTGAAAAATGGCACACACATGGCTCTCAGAAGGATCTATAGCAAATTTAATTTCTAATTAAAATTTCTATCCATCCACTGTGTGAATTAACTTCATATTTAGACAAGTAGAATTCAACATTCAGACGTCTCAGCTGAGGTTTCATATCTATCTCCTTCCCAATGCACTGAAAGAAAAATAACTAAAAAATTCCACAGAACAGGGCAAGAGGAGCTACACTGACACTGCTGATGGCAGATGTAAGAATAGCTACTCCCGTTCTCTCTTAAGTACCAAGATGTACACTGTAGACTACGCAGTAACATCTAAACTGCCTGGCTAGTCCACAGTAGGACTAATTATCTGTCTGAATGAAGGAGACATACTTGCTCATTCCTGTTTGTTAATCCACTTTCTTACTTGAAAATCCATGCTGTTAGGAAGAGAGGAAAACAAGGACAGGAAAACAAGTTCAGCATGCAATGACTATCAGGATTAACACAGCAAAAGTAAACATACATAATTAATGTAGTGCACACTTATCTAGCTGAAAATTTGAATAAATAACTCACGTTTTCATACCTCTAAGACAACTCACAGAGGCCAGTTACAAATCATTTTAAAAAATAAGGGAATAATTTCCATATATATTGTATGACATGAAAAAAATTGCCTACTGTAAAGTTTCTACTGGACGATCAGCAATATCTACCACCACACATAAAGATAATTAAAACAATGGAACCTGTTTTTTGCATGCCTTTAGTTAACTTTGTCATTTAATCCAAGCAAAATTCTTCTTTCAAATCTCTACTGGTACCATACTATTTCCCATCTCTGTAAAAATAGAATAGAGCTGTACTATTTCGGAAGAAGTTTTGCACTAGTTTGTGGTGGTTTAGACCTGGCTGAGTGCCAGGTGCCCACTAAGTCATTCAATCACTCCCCCTCCTAAACTGGACCAGGGAGAGAGAAATATACCAAGAGATTTGTGTGTCAAGATAAGAACGGAGAGATGACTCAGCAGTTAGCATCAAGGGCAAAATGGACTCAGCTTAGAAAAATGTTTGATTTATTAA